>CM068745.1:893086-1007828 GCA_035084275.1 Hydrolagus colliei | reverse complement strand
TGGAGAGGGGGGGAGGGGGAGAGGGGGGGAGGGGGGCGGGGAGAGGGGGGGAGGGGGGCGGGGAGAGGGGGGGAGGGGGGCGGGGAGAGGGGGGGAGGGGGGGGGGAGGGGGGGGAGGGGGGCGGGGAGAGGGGGGAGGGGGGAGAGGGGGGGAGGGGGGAGGGGGGGCAGGGGGGGGAGGGGGGGAGGGGGGCAGGGGAGGGGGGAGAGGGGAGGGGGAGGGGCAGGGGGAGGGAGGGGCAGGGGAGGGGGGCAGGGGGAGGGGGGCAGGGGGAGGGGGGCAGGGGGAGGGGGGCAGGGGGAGGGGGCAGGGGGAGGGGGGCAGGGGGGAGGGGAGAGGGGGGGAGGGAGAGGGGGGCGGGGAGAGGGGGGCGGGGGGCAGGGGGCGGGGGGCAGGGGGCGGGGGCAGGGGGAGGGGGCAGGGGGAGGGGGGCAGGGGGAGGGGGGCAGGAGAGAGGGGGGCGGGGAGAGGGGGGAGGGGAGGGGGGGAGGGGAGAGGGGGGGAGGGGAGGGGGGGAGGGGAGAGGGGGGAGGGGGGGCGGGGAGAGGGGGGAGGGGGGGCGGGGAGAGGGGGAAGTAGAGAGGGGGGCAGGGAGAGGGGGGAGGGGGGGAGGGGAGAGGGGGGAGGGGGGGGGAGGGGGGAGGGGGGGCGGGGAGAGGGGGAAGTAGAGAGGGGGGCAGAGGGGGCAAGGGGAGGGGGGAGGGGGGGAGGGGAGAAGTAGACTAGGAACATTGACTATATTTGTGGGCGAAACGCAGCAGCCAAACTGCACAGAGCAGAGTCCCACAAACAGTCATAGAAGTGATTCCTGCTTTATTATCATTGAAATGGCTTATCCTTCATGCATGGGAGGGAGGGAGGGAGGGAGGGAGGGAGGGAGGGGAGGTAAATATTGCTGTTATATTTTGAAAACAAGTGTGTGTTTGTAAGTGCTTGGCAATCTCCTCTGTCGCCAGTTATTTTTATTATTATTATTGGTGCTGCTTTACTTGTGGTCAGTGATCCAAGGCACCCGACGATTGTTGGTAACCAAGTAAAGCTGTGTGTTGTCCCTCTCTTATATTAGTAGCATTTTATAAAATATATGTATAATCTGGGATTGATTCCAACTCCCAGTTCAGATACAAACATTTAACTGTCCAGCACCTTAGAAGTCATTTTAATACTAATAACTATCCTTGTATTTGATATAGCGCTTTTCACAACTTCCAGTCATGCCAAAGCGCTCACGGAATTTGCTATCAGGTGAATTGACTGTATTTTTATGGGGGCAAAACGCGGCAGCAATTGCGAACTGAGCAGTGTCCCACAACAGTCGTGGATTGAAATGACCAATTTTATTGTTTTTGAGGGATTGTTGGTTGGTAATTGTGGAGTAAGGAAACTTGCCCTGCCTGGAATCGAACCCCGGTCTCTCGTTTTCAAGACTAACGCTCTGACCGCTGATGTACAGTACCGCACTCCACAATTTCAGCAGGGAAAGTGCAAGTGCAATTTTTTTACTGTTGCATTACAATTCCAGATTCCATGATATGAGAGTCTACATTATTCATTCGGACCATTAGTAGTTTTACTGCAATGTAAATAAGATCATCTGGGAATACAGGCTTTTATGGATCATTTAAAGACCACTCTTCAACATGCCATTATGGATTTATTGATGGCATTCCACTTAAATGAGGACATTTTCTGCCGTCTTTTGCTTTGTATTTTTATGGTTGAGTTTTGATTCCTAAAATGTTATACTAATTAAAATAGAAAGGTATATCTACTTTGTGCCATTAATTAAAAACAGATTCGTTTATAAATCAACATGATTAATTCCTAAGTTCATTTAATATAAGACATGATATATAAAAAAAGGTCCATCTAGTTCACCTTCCCGGTGGTCTCATGTACATGTGTCCCAAACTACACATGTACTATAAAATGGAAATATTGCAGAAGTTGGAAATCTGAACTAAACACAGAAGTTGCTGGAACAAGCAGCACCGTGGAGAAAAGAAAGTGAGTCAATGTGCTGGGTCCACAAACTAATAATAATAATAATAATACTTGCATTTGAAGTAGCTATTTTCACGTCTTCTGGACATAGAATCATAGAATCATAGAATTTTACGGCACAAAAGGAGGCCATTCGGCCCATCTAGTCTGTGCCGGCTCTTTGAAAAGAGCGATTCAATCCCACTGCCCTGCCCGCTCCCCATAGCCTAATAGACCTGTTCTCCCTAAATAAGATCTAATTCCCTTTTAAAAGTTGTTATCGAATCAGCCTCCACCACCTTTTCAGGCAGTGCATTCCAGATTTTGAACAACTCGCTGAGTGAAAAAATTTATCCTCAGCTCCCCTCTACTGCGCCTTGAAACTATTTTAAATCTGTGACCACGAGTCACAGATTCACCCACGAGTGGAAATAGTTTTTCTCTATTTGCCCTGTCGAAACCCCTCATGATCTTATAAACCTCTATTAGGTCTCCCCTCAATCTTCTCTGCTCCAGAGAGAATAACCCTAGCCTATCTAGCCTCTCCTCATAGCTGAAGTCCCTCAATCCTGGCACCATCCTAGTAAATCTTCGTTGTACCCTTTCCATCACAAAGAGCTTCACAGAATAAACTGTAAACAACAACAAAATGACACTTGTATAGTGCCTGTCAGTCAGGAGGCAGTCCCAATGCGCTGAGCAGTCATTGTTTCAGACCTGAGCTGGGGACGGGGAACGTGGAGTGAAAGGGATGTATTTAGAGTGACCGATAGGATTGTCAAAGAGGAGGGTTTTGAGGCGGGACTTGAAGGAGGCCAGGGAGGGGGTGAGGTGGAGGGACTGCGGGATGGAGTTCCAGAAGTTGGGGGCCGAGTGCCTGAAGGATCGCCTGCCAATGGTGGGGAAGGTGGGTCAGGGGACTTGGAGTAGGTTGGAGCCTGCTGAGCTGTAGGCGGGCAGGTTGGTAAGGGGTTAGGAGGTTGCAGAGGTAGGGTGGGATGAGGCCATGGAGGGATTTGAAAGTGAGGTCCAGGATCTTGAATTGGATCCTCTGGGTGATGGGGAGCCAATGGGAGTCGGGGAAGATGGGGTCATGAAGCTTGGAGCGGTAGAGGACACAGGCTGCAGAGTTCTGGATTATCTGCAACCTATGGAGGGAGGAATTGGAAAAGCTGATAAGCAGGGCATTAGCGTAGTCAGTGACTTGGCTGTATGTTGGGGGAAGATTGGTAACCTCAGTCATTAGGCCATAATAGACAATACCCAACCTCTCATAATCAGCTATTGATTGCAATCTTTAGTGCTTTTAAATTTTTTGTTTGTTTTGCATTATTAACACCTCTTTTATCCTGTTTTGTTCCAGTCACCCCTTTTTTGCATCATTAACCTATCATCCCGTCTCTTAGTCCTGAAAAGCCTCTCCATCTCAACATGTCTCTTTCAAGTCCGGTATCAAGATCTTAGTTTTCGATCATGCCTTCTGCCGCTTTCCCACCTCTCTTTCCCCCCCCCTTCCTCTTACCCTGCCCCTCCCCTGTGCTCATGTCTGGACCCACGACTGTTCAGCACCTTGGGACATCCTCCCAACATGAAAGGCACTCCATAAATGTCATTTTGTTGTTGTTGCCCCAGTTCTGATGAAGGGTAATGGACCTGAAAAATTGTCCCATTTTCCATTCTCCATGGATGTTATCTGACCCGCTGAATGTTCCCAGCAACTTCTGCTTTTGTTATCTATGTAATAAAAATAATCCTTGCATTTGATATAGCACTTTTCTGATCTTCTAGATGTCTCAAAGCGCTTCACAGAATACACTGTAAAGTGAAATGACTGTATATAGGTGGGTGAAACATGGCAGCCATTTGCCAATTTATTTTTGTTTTTGAGGGATTATTAGGGGTGTGGAGTAAGGAAACTTATCCAAGGTTTCACTCTGATTGGAAATGAACCCAGGTGTCTCGCTTGTAAGGCGAGCGCTCTAACCTCTGAGCTATAGGACTCCGCAACGACAAATGAGGACTTGTATAGCGCTTCCCACGCTCGGTAGTGTCTCAGAATGCTTAATACTGGCGGAGCCTGACTCCAATCTGAGCGGGATGGAACTTGTCCATCTGTGTGGTTGAAGAGCAAGGTTTTCAGATGACCAGGTGCTAGCGGGGTAAGGCAGAGGGGTTGACGGTGAATGTTCCAGAGTTTTAGGACATAGTAGCTGAAAACGTGACCTCTGTCGGGAGGGCGGAGGGTACAAGGGATGAGCAGGAGGTTGGTGCCAGTCGAACGGAGTGGTGGATTGGGAGTGATGAGGTAGGGAGGTACCAGGGGATGAGTAGATTTGAACACAAGCATGAGGAGCTTGAAGTCAATCCGTTCGGTGATGAGAAGCCTGGCCAGCACTGGTAAGATGTGGGTATGGAGTTTTGGCCCAGGTCAGTATGCGGGCCTGAATCAACTGAAGCTTTTGCGTGGTGAAGCTGGAGAGACCGGCGAGGAGCGTGTTAGAATAGTCCAAGTGGGAGGTGACAAACGCCTGCATGAGGGCTTCGGCTGTGTTTGGGGTATGGTACGATTGGAGGGAGGTAATGTGGCAGATGTCCTGGTCAGGATAGGATGTTGGGGAGGCAGGACAGCTGGGGGTTGAACCAGTAGCCTGGATTGGACATTTATCATTTACGTTTATAAATGTAAAGAAAATTACATTTATATCAGTGAGTCTGAGGGAGAGCCCAGAGAGGTTGAGACAAGCTGATAGAACATCGGTGGACCAGGAGTTGCTACTGGAGGAGAAAAAGTAGATTTGTGTGTCGTCTGCGTACATGGGAAAGTTTACTCTGTGTCTGTGGATAACATTGCCCAGAGGGAGCATATAGACAAGAAAAAGAGGGCCAACAATGGAGCCCTGGTGTACCCTCCAGGTGACCGGGTGGGGATGGGAGGAGAAATAGTTTGCTGAGATGAAATGGAGGTACAGTAGTTGGTTAAGTAGGCCTCAACATGCGAGTGAGGTCCCAATTAGGTAGATGAGAGAGGAGAGATGGTGGAGGAGGAGGATGTGGTTGACCGTGTTGAATGCGGCAGAGAAATCCAGGAGGATGAGGAGGCAGAGGGAGGCCTGGTCACAGAGAGAGAGTGTTATTTGTGATTTTGAGCGGGGAGAGGTAAGAGCTGAGTCGGAGGGAGAAGGAGGTGTGGGTGGTGGTGATGATGATAATGTCAAATTTATGTTAATGTGAGCTGTTTACTGTAGGCATCAGAGGTACCTGAGAACAACTTGAGGTACATTTTGCCAACCTGGCTCAATTGTTGACTTTCGTCTCTGAGTTGGAAAGGTTTGAGGCCCTGTGTCTGAATTGGAATTTGTACGGTCTATTCTGACACACCAATGCATTGCTGAAGAGTATGCTGCATTGTTGGACATGCCATCCTTCAGATGAGACATCAAACCAAGAATATTTGTGTGTTCATATGGACGTTTAAGATCACATGACGCTGTTCAAAGAGTTTCTGCCACTTTCCTGGCCAACAGTCCTCCAAATAAAATGGGTCATCACTTTATGGTCGTTGTGGGACATTGCTGTCTGCAATTTGGCTGTTGTGATCACCTGCAAAATTTAGTCACTTCACTTGACAATATATTCAATGAAGCTTCTTAACAGAAGTGCTGCCTATGTGAAAGGCACTATATCAAATACAAGCATTATTATTACTATCAAACAATAATTAGAGCCTGTTTTTCATTAAGTTCTAGAGATATTACTGTATATTCAGGCGTGAACATATTGTAGTGTCCTTATTCCTTACTTGAAAATGGAGGAACTTGTAATGTAATCTGAGCGGCCAGGGATAGTCTAAATTTAGAATTGGAGTTCTACACTGTATTTCATCAAGGTTAAATTTAGATACAAGTGTGTTAAAAGCAGTTGTGTATGCAGCTGTAGCAGTTCCAAAAAAATTGAGAATAATAAAACTACTAGTTTGAATACGTCTATTGTTAATGATTTAATATTGTAGAAAGGAATTCTTTACTTTCAATTACCGGTATCTCTAAATTACAAGCTTATTGAAGTCTGAGTAACACTTCTATGGATATAATTAATTGAAATGAAACCTCTATTCCCTCATACTGTGTGCAATTAGTTGACACGTTTCACCCATAAAATATTCAGTTGATTCACTTAACTGTATATTTTGTGAAGTGCTTTGGGATGTGTCGAAGACGTGATCAGGCCTTACCCAAAGCAAGTATTGTTAATATTATTAGATGGTTCTGGTGTTCTACAGAACTGTTTGATATTCATTAACATTAGTTGAGTTTAAATGTCAATTATGGCAGAAGAACTACAGACCAGTCAGTCTAACGTCGGTAGTGGGCAAAATTCTAGAGTCCATAATCAGGGACAAGGTAGATCTTCACTTAGAAAGATATAGGCTAATAAAGGACAGTCAACATGGATTTGTTAAAGGCAAATCTTGCCTTACAAATCTGATAGAATTTTTTGATGAGGTAACGGAATGGGTGGATAATGGTAGCGCAGTTGATGTAGTTTACATGGACTTTCAAAAGGCATTTGACAAAGTGCCACATGAGAGATTTATTATGAAATTAAAGGCCCATGGCGTAAAAGGGACAGTGGCAGCGTGGATCCACAACTGGCTGCGAGACAGAAAGCAGAGAGTTGTAGTGAGCGGCTGTTTTTCAGATTGGAGGGAAGTGAGCAGTGGTGTGCCACAGGGATCGGTTTTGGGACCATTGCTGTTTGTAATCTACATCAATGATCTGGACTTGGGTGTACGGAGTACAGTTTCCAAGTTTGCAGATGACACTAAGTTAGGGAGAATAGTAAACAGTGAGGAGGATAGTAGCCATCTGCAAGAGGATATAGACAAATTGGTAAAGTGGGCAGACACATGGCAGATGAAGTTTAATGCAGAGAAGTGTGAGGTGATGCATTTTGGGAGAAGAAATGAAGGGAGGCAATATAGGCTAGATAGTACAATTTTAAATGGTGTGAAGGAACAGAGAGACCTGGGGATTTGTGTTAGTGACTCGTTGAAGGTGGCAGGACAGGTAGACAAGGCTGTTAAGAAGGCATATGGGATACTAGGCTTTATAAATAGGGGTATAGAGTACAAAAGTCAGGAAGTGCTGACTAACCTCTATAGGACTTTGGTGAGGCCTCAGCTGGAATACTGTGTTCAATTCTGGTCACCACACTACAGAAAGGATGTGAAGGCATTGGAAAGGGTACAACGAAGATTTACTAGGATGGTGCCAGGATTGAGGGACTTCAGCTATGAGGAGAGGCTAGATAGGCTAGGGTTATTCTCTCTGGAGCAGAGAAGATTGAGGGGAGACCTAATAGAGGTTTATAAGATCATGAGGGGTTTCGACAGGGCAAATAGAGAAAAACTATTTCCACTCGTGGGTGAATCTGTGACTCGTGGTCACAGATTTAAAATAGTTTCAAGGCGCAGTAGAGGGGAGCTGAGGAGAATTTTTTTCACTCAGCGAGTTGTTCGAATCTGGAATGCATTGCCTGAAAAGGTGGTGGAGGCTGATTCGATAACAACTTTTAAAAGGGAATTAGATCTTTATTTAGGAAGAACGAGTCTTTTAGGCTATGGGGAGCGGGCAGGGCAATGGGATTGAATCGCTCTTTTCAAAGAGCCGGCACAGACTAGATGGGCCGAATGGCCTCCTTTTGTGCTGTAAAATTCTATGATTCTATGATTCTAAGAATGAATTTTGGATCTTTGCATGAGAGTTCAAGTCTCCACTAGCTTTGAGATGACCAAGTGTGGAAATAGAATCAAGTTTGTGTTTAGCAGTTTGATCTTGACATCGAGTCTTGTTTTAGTTGAATTCGAGAGACTGGAGCAATGTAGTGAGTGACAGAATTTGGCTTTTATGTATGAGCATGGATTTTAATCCAGTTTTCATTAACAAAAAAATGTTAAATGGTCCCATTTTGACAAAAACAAACTGTGACCTCCTAACCCCCTATAAACCTGCCCACTCCCTCCGTCTGGAGCTCTAGCCTGCTTCGCGTCCCCCGCATTCGCCTGTCTCACCATTGGCGGGCAGGCCTTCGGCCACTGCCCATAACCAGTGGATCTCCATCTCACATTCCTCTGGCTCGCCCCTTCCCTTGCCTCCTTCAAGACCCACCTGAAGACCCTCTTTTTCAATATGCTTCCACCATCTCCCCCGCCCCCCCCCCCCCCCCCCCCCCCCACCACCACCTCCCTGCCCTCAACCCTCCCAATCCTGCCCCCCAACTTGGATCCAGCAACTTGATGTCCAACATGGAAGGCGTTATACAAATTAAATTTTGTTGTTGTTGACCTGCTACTTTACAGAGACAGATAGGAAATGGACTGTTGTAGCTGTCACTAAAGACACTTGGTTGGGGTAGCAGAAAGGAAGCTTTATGCTCTGTTATACCTCTAAGTTCTGTTTATATGGGTGGCTAAAAAGTCAACCTTTTCTTGTTATTCCCTGGCTGATCTCTCAATCTTGTACTCAAGTTATATTATGAGCACAAACTAATTGTAATGTAGCTGCTGAAGTGACATAAATTACCACAGTTAATTCCCAATTGAATTATAAACTCGAAATCACTATGGGTCTAACTTTATTTTTATATTTGAAAAAACACTTTAATGTGTGAGTAACTTCTAGGTGGTGCCAAATGCTGGCTCATTTTTGAGATTCAGGTGTAAAGCCATTTCTCTAAAAGTTTTAGGAGAAGTCTTAAGTCTAACGAGCCACACAACTTTTAAATTGAGAAACTGTTTAACCTTGGATTTAATTTGGGTTACAGTTAGCTGAGTTTTGCCAACGTGAAGCAAATTAAGAAACAAAACTTATATTTAGATACAGTATATTAATATATTTGTATAGTAAAGCTAACCTCTTGATTGCTTGTCAATTGATTATTGATAATTCCAGTGGTTACCATAGAAAAAGAATAATAATCCTTGCATTTGAAATAGGGTTTTTCGTGTCTTACAGACTTCTCAAAGAGCTTCACACAATATATAGGTGTCCCTCCCCAACAGCAGGTGATACGTTCCTGTAAACCTCCGCGGTTGGAAAATACAGGGCCCTCTGGGAAACATGGGGATAGGCGGAGTAAGTTCGTGTTTAGTAAAAACTAAACACAAAAAAAATACAGTTATAACATACATGGGGATAGGGGGAGTACGTTTGGGCACATTGGCTTCCAGGATCTGCAGTAATCCGCGAGGCTGTCTGACTGATTTGCACACAGAGAGAGACACGGAGGGTGGGGGGGGGGGCTGTCTGACTGATCTACAGAGAGAGAGACATGGAGGGTGGGGGTGGTGACACGGAGGGCTGGGGAGGCTGTCTGACTGATCTACAGAGAGAGAAATCAACGGAGAAGGTGTGGTAGGTGACACGGGCTGGGGGGGAGGGCTGTCTGACTGACTGACTGACTGATACAGACAGAGAGAGGGGAAGGGGCGGGGGTGGGGGCTGTTGCCGGAGAGGACACCGGCTGTGGAGTTGTGGATGACCTGCAGCCTAAAGATGGAGAAGTTGGGGAGGTTGACTCAGTTGCGTGTTTTGAATACGTGTGTGGGGGTTTCGGCGGCCTGCGATGTGAGACAGTGGTGGAGTCGGGAGGCTTTGCGGAGGTGGGGAAGGCAGAGTGGGTCATGGAACACATGTGGGGTAGAAATGAATCTTTTAAGAAGTTTTTTGAAAGCCTGGGGAAAAGTAGAACGGCAAAGTAAATTTTGAACAGAGTTCCAGAGGACAAGGAGGTGATGGCTGACGGCATTATTAGCTTCTGTTAGTGTAGTACACACAAGCAGTCTGCCAGGGGCAAGAGTCAAGGGTGGATTTGCATCACTTGCCTGGATTAGATAGCGCACTCCTGAAGATGGAGGTTTGCTGCAAAACCAGCAGTGAATCAAAACAAACCTTTAGTTATAATATGAATAACTGAGCAATGGAATGTGACTGGAGACTGTACGGAGCTGATCCTTTGTGTTAGAGGAATGAGTTTTGAGCAATCGTTTGGCAAGCTTGGGATCTTTAGCTGTGAAAGGACAACTCAGACAGGACCTCAGAAATGTATAAAAATTGAAATGGGTTTGAAAAAGTAAACCCAGATCAGTATTTCAGGATGTGTAAGGCAGTACAAGAACAAGAGTACTCAACTTTAGCATTATACAGGGCAATTTCAGGACAGATACCAGGAAATGTTTCCGTATTCAGACAACTGGAACAGGTTGCCAGGAAAGGTGGTAGAGGCTAGGGCACCAGACTAGTTTAGAAAAAAGCTTGATGGGGGAGATAATACAGTGTGTTTTCTTGAAGGATGAGATTGGCTGGGCCGAAGCGTCTTTTTTGCCCATGTTGATCTTGTAGGTGCATCATTAAGAAAAAGAAAGCTAAGCCTGCATCTTTCTTTTTCTCTCTCCAGCTTTCCTATGTTCCTTCACCTCTTCAAATAATTTTGAGTACCGTATATCTCCGCGTATAAGGCGCACCCGCGTATAAGGCGCACCCCCCGTTTTTGACCTTTTCTTGGTGAAACAAAACGGAAGCATTTTCAATGATATTGCCGGCAGAAGGGAGGAGAGACAGGAGAGTAGGGAGAGAGAGAGAGAGGCAGGCAGGCAGGGAGGGAGAGAGAGAGGGAGGGAGAGAGAGAGACAGGCAGGCACGTAGGCAGGGAGGGAGGGAGGGAGGGAGAGCGGCAGGTCGGCAGCCCGGGAGAGAGAGAGGGAGAGAGGCAGGCCGGCAGCCTGGGAGAGAGAGAGAGAGAGAGAGAGAGAGGCAGGCAGGCAGCCTGGGAGGGAGGGAGGGAGGGAGGGAGGGAGAGAGGGAGGTCGGCAGCCTGGGAGAGAGAGAGGGAGAGAGGCAGGTCGGCAGCCTGGGAGAGAGAGAGAGGGAGAGAGGCAGCCCAGGAGGGACAGAGGGAGAGAGGCAGGCCGGCAGCCCGGGAGAGAGAGAGGGAGAGAGGCAGGCAGGCAGCCCGGGAGAGAGAGGGGGAGAGAGGCAGCCCGGGAGAGAGAGGGAGAGAGGCAGCCCGGGAGAGAGAGGGAGAGAGGCAGCCCGGGAGAGAGAGAGGGAGAGAGGCAGGTCGGCAGGTCGGGAGAGAGAGGGGGAGAGAGGCAGGCCGGCAGCCCGGGAGAGAGAGGGGGAGAGAGGCAGGCCGGCAGCCCGGGAGAGAGAGGGGGAGAGAGGCAGCCCGGGAGAGAGAGG
The DNA here is from genome assembly GCA_035084275.1 of Hydrolagus colliei. NCBI lineage: Eukaryota > Metazoa > Chordata > Chondrichthyes > Chimaeriformes > Chimaeridae > Hydrolagus > Hydrolagus colliei. The sequence continues at coordinate 996,605 of CM068745.1, read as the reverse complement.
GAGAGAGGCAGCCCGGGAGAGAGAGAGGGAGAGAGGCAGGCAGGCAGCCCGGGAGAGAGAGAGGGGGAGAGAGGCAGGTCGGCAGCCCGGGAGAGAGAGAGGGGGAGAGAGGCAGGCCGGCAGGCAGGGAGAGAGAGGGGGAGAGAGGCAGGTCGGCAGGCAGGGAGAGAGAGAGGGAGAGAGGCAGGCCGGCAGGCAGGGAGAGAGAGAGGGAGAGCGGCAGGTCGGCAGCCCGGGAGAGAGAGGGGGAGAGAGGCAGGCCGGCAGGCAGGGAGAGAGAGAGGGAGAGAGGCAGGCCGGCAGGCAGGGAGAGAGAGAGGGAGGGAGGGAGGGAGGGAGGGAGAGCGGCAGGGAGTGAGGCAGGCAGACTGGGTTCGGCAGAAGGTAAGCACAGCACTGAAGTCCGCTGCTGCTGCCGCTGCCCGGGCGGCCGAGGCCGAAGCCCCGTCACCCGCTCCTCCCAACCCCCGCCGGACACTGACCAAACCCCGGCTGACAGTGCCGGCCGCCCCTCCTGTTTACTGTATCTCCGAGGCTCAAAATCTCTTGTATCTGCGTATAGGGCGCACCCCCCACTTTCCAGATCTTCAGACCTGAAAAAAAGTGCGCCTTATACGCGGAGATATACGGTAAGCATTTTTACGTCTTAACCTGGCATAAACATTTTGTGGAATGTTTTGCTAGAATGGAAAGAAAAGAGTTGATGTAAAAAAAAGTTTGATGTAATCTCTGTATAGGATGTGCATCATAAAAAACAATAAGGTGATAACAGACCTATTTTAATGGGGGATACGCAGAGGGCAGTAGGCAGTTGACTGCATAGCCATGATAGGGAACATACCAGGTCCTGCATTCTTATTTCAGGCCAGATGACTGTTTGCTTTGTCTCTGATCTATTAAAGCATGGACTGCCAAGAGCACTTTATGATTAAACCAAGACAGTACAGAACACAGAGAGGAAGAGAGGAATAATTTAGGTATTCCATCAATCTCTGGCGTTTTGCATATTTTTAATAATTAATGTGGGGAACTTTTTAATATCGTAAATTAGTTTATAATAATAATCCTTGCATTTGATATAGCGCTTTTCACATCTTATTGACGTTCCAAAGTGCTTCACAGAATACTGTAAAGTGAATTGACTGTATATTTGCAGGGGGGTTTTTCAGTACAGTATTTTGGTTTTGTTAGAACTTTTGCTCCCCACTGAATAGATTATTTGATCTAGAAAATGATTACCATGCTACCACTTACTTTTATTCTAATATACACATTTGTTTCTCAGTGCATGTAACAGTCGAATTGTGCGTATGAAAATGCTTTTGAAATAGCACTTTTCATGTCTTCTAGATGTCTCAAATCGTTTCACAGAATATACTATAAAGTGAATTGAACACAGCAACAACAAAATTACATTTATTGAGCACCTTTCATATAGCCAGCAGCAGCCAATTGTGCACAGCAGTATCGCACAAATGGGTGTGGATTGAAATGACCATTTTTTTTTAGGGATTATTATTAGGCATGTGGAGTAAGGAAACTTGCCCAAGATTTCACCCAGCCTGGAAATGAACCCAGGTCTCTCGCTTGTAAGGCGGGTGCTCTAACCACTGAGTTACAGGACTCCATGAAGAGAGTGAATTGTTCTGGAGATCCACTATAAGCAGCAATCGTTTTGTAATTTCTTTAACCATATGACATTGCAGTCAAGTATATTACTGACCTATTAATTAGTGCTTTCTTAATCAAAGAAATTGAATAAAATATTACTGGATATTCTGAAAAATGAATATCAGTCTGTCTTTTTATTGTACTTTTAATTTGAATCATTCTTATAATAAACTGAGCAAAGATCAGATAGTATTTAAATACTTTCATATGAACAATTGACCTATAGTTTTTTCATAAAAATAGGAGAAAGACGTACTGGGAGAGACGGTATATTTTGACTCTTGTTTTAGTTGAGATACATTCACACTTTTTTTTAAAAAAATTAGAAAAATGAAAATTAGAAAAATGAAAAATGACCTTAAAAGCTGCAGTGATTTACTTTAATATCGAATGAGCATTTACATTGTTTTGCTGATGTTTGGCAAAGGCTATCGGATTTCCCAGGCCATCATTTCTTGATCTTTAGCTGGAATACAAAGTGAATAAAAAAAAAAAATTCTCTTGTGTGCTTTCAGTTACATGCAAAACGCTTGTGTTTTGGAAACAAAATGATAGCAAGAATATCTCTCGGATACATTTAGTTAGTAATAAAAATGGAAACCTTATAATTGTACCTTTCACAATATGTAGAAATAATTATACTTTCACCAAGGTAAAGTGATTTTTTTTAAAATGGTTTATTCTTACAAATGAGGGCTGAAATTAAAGTGCATCAAAATATGCTTCATAAGTTTGATTTGGATGAAGGCTCTTTGGCTCATCTGATTTCATTTTCCAGACAACCAACTATCGTACCTCCATCACTGCTGATCAAGCTGCTTTTTAAATGAGACTAGTGTCCTGGCCTCTATCATCTTTCCCAGCTACCTTTTCCAGGCTCTCTGAATAAAGATAAACTTCCTGGTATCCGTCCCTAAATTGCCCATGAAATTCTAAACCTATGTCCTCTTGTTTTAATGTCTTGTTGCATCGTAAAGTATTAATCTGGGTTAACATTTTAATGGGATTGAAAAAGTAAATACGGTAAAACATATGCGTTTCGCCTACAAAAAATTAAATTCACCTTAAAGTACGATACTGTATATTCTGTGAAGCGCTTTGAGACATACTGAAGCCTGATAAGTTGCTATGTCAAAATGCTAAGATTACTAGTCTTTTTATATTGTCTGTAAAGAATGCAATAACCGTTGATCTGAAGACATGATTTAATAATAATAATCCTTGCATTTGGTATAGCAATTTTCACATCTTATCGATGTCTCAAAGTGCTTCATAGAATGTGCTGTAAAGTGAATTGACTGTATCTTTGTGGGCAAAACGCGGCAGCGAATTGCACACAGCAGTGTTCCACTAATTGAATTTAGATTGAAAATGACCAATTGTTTTTATTTTTGTGGGTTATTTTGGACACCTCATTGGAAAGGTCTTGCAAGGGGAGCATCATGGGCATATTTTGAATCTCCTATCATTGAGTTATATTAAAAACATTATAAATAGCTTTAGTTAAGTCCCCCCCAAAGGGTATACAGGTGCCTGCCGCAACTGCGTTTTTTTCTACCACTAATTTCATGTATCCACGGTTGGCTCGCTGCGATAACCCTCGCTAACCGTGGCAATGGGTTTTGCATATCCACGGGTTTAACACTAACACTAGTGTTCGGCGCTAGGATCCAGTTGCGATGTCTCAATCAACCAGCGACAATGTCGCTTCTCTCTTAGGGTTAAGGTAAATAACATGAATTTATTGTCGCTTCTCCACATCAATGTGGAGAAGCGACAATAAGATACCACACAACCTTCTCCACATTCCCCCCCCCTCTGTGTCACCCACCACCTTCTACATTGATTTCTATCTCTCTCTGTGTCTGTGTGTAGATCAGTCAGCCAGACAGCCTCGTGGATTGCTGCAGATCCTGGCAGCCAATGCTCCCAAACGTACTCCCCCTATCCCCATGTTTCCCATAGGGCCCTGAATGTTCCAACTGCAGTTTTACTAACCACGGAGGTTTTCAGGAACGTGTCCCCCACGGTTGGGGAGAGGTACCTGTACATGGTATTCTGCACCAAAGTAGCAACAGAGGATATATGCCCTTCCAGATGTCTGTGTATCTGTCTAACCTTTCTCCATAGGAGACTGGTGTCCCTTTCTCTCGCTGTTGAAAAATGTTTGGCCTTTCTGTTTTGCACGTTTTGGCCAATCTCTGTGGCTCTCTGGAGCTTCCCTAAGCAGCCGCTATCTTTACGTGACCTACATAGATTATCTTTAAAATAGACCACAGCATCATATTGTTGGTACTTCCTCCCAGGTACAATTGAACCAAACTGTGCATTGGAGTAGGAGCTTGTTTCAATGCCAGACATAGAAAAACATAAATATTGTACATTGCAGTAAGAGTCGCAGTTTTAAAACAAGAAATATCAAATGCAAGGATTATTATTAACAAATAGAAAACCCTGAACATGGTATGGTTTTGTGATGGTTGAAATAATATCACATGATATAGTATTTGTTTTAAAAGTTGACATACGGGCAAGAGACACTGTTTCATTGTGGTGCATGTACACAAAGTGTTTATTACTATTCATATGTTTTGTGCTTCTGTAAAGTAGCACTCACTTCACATACTGCTACATTCAAACCTGTTTTCTGGAAATCTATTTTTAACATAGAAGGATCTAGCATATTATTATAATTTATATTATTGTAAATTGTTGCCTTTTTTAAAGTCAGCCCTTGTTTATTAATCTGTCTCTTTCTCCTTTATCCCTCAACGATTTACTGTTTAGGTACAGTACTTATTGGTCATTCATTTTACCTCCGTTGCATTTGCCTACAAAATAAAAGGATATATTGAACAATATCCCGTCTTAACCCCTATAAAACCTACATTGTTATTATATATTTCCAAATGGATTGAGGATCAAATACAGCCTAAATGTGGAATCTGTTCAGTTTAAGCTCTGAGACGCTGCCCGGCGTGGAGGGCTCTCTCTCTATATATATATATATTGCAGTTGTTGTTGTTGTTTGTTGCCACAATAAATCAGACGAGTGTATAACAGTGCTAAGTACTGTGAATGTATGTACATGCACTGTACAAATCTGAGTCCAGTAGGCGGATAGCTGGCATTGTTGTTGGAAAGAAGGGATCATTGGCTTCTTTCCATATTAGTCACGCGCTACAGATTCATTTAATCTTATGAAAATGGAATCGAACGTCAGATGCTTTTGTGATTTTCATCATTCAAACGTGTTTCTCCAGTTTTAATGCAATTACAGGTACCGCACTAAGAAAAATTTCAGATCAAATTTTCTGAACTGCAGAAAGACCTGACCTGAATGAAATGTTTCATTCAGTGCTTAGTCTCATAATTTGTATTGGAGTGACTGAGGTTTACCTAATATGCAATACAATTAGAAGCCTTTTTGAGATTTATTTTCAGGTTTATCCACCAGAAAACAATAGCAGTCTTACCATACTCTTCCATCACGATACATCTATCTTGTAACTGGAGACCTGCTGGGTACACTGATGATTTAGCTATTTGATCTGTTTTTTTTACACACCTAACACTATTGATGCTATAGTCTTGAATGATGTCAGAAGAACCCATGGAAAATTTGCTGCTCAGTGATAGAGAAAATGTTTTAGTGGTCAGTATAGGGACATCGAGGATAAACAGCCATCTGGGATAAGAGAAAGCTAGAAATAGAATCAAGCAAGCATGTAATCCAGGTACCTTGTTTGATGAATTCAAAGACTTGTTATTTTATTATAATTATTAATAATATGCTGTAGGCATTCATGTATTTAGCACCAACATGCATAAATCCACTGTGCTCTACAGTGATATTGCGGATGTAAGATATGCAGGTATTATAATTCTAAAGCATTTAAAACCCCAAGGGTACAAAATATCTGGTATATACAATAACAACAAATATTTATGTAACTCCCTTCATTTGGGGCAGTATCTCGGAGCACTTATAACTAAATTAGCTTTGTGCATTTTTGTAGAGTTCTAATTTGTTTGATTACAAATTACTTTACAGTATATTCTGTGAAGCGCTTTGAGACTAGAAGACGTGAAAAGCGCTAAATCAAATGCAAGCATTATTACTATTAATTTGATATTGATGCATCCATATCTGCTGCTCAGTGTTCAATTGAAATGAATTGATTTTGCTTCGCATTATAATAAAACTCACAAGTTGTATTAATTTGTACCATAACATATGCAAAGTGTGAGTTATGGCAATCTTGCAGGTGAAACTCAACGTGTACATAATGTTGTGTAAAGTTATATGTAAATTCTCTGGAGTTTTTTAAAACAATGGTGAATTGCACTTAAGTGCTACCCATCAACAACAACAACAAAATTATATGTATAGAGCGCCTTTCACGTCGGGAGGACGTCCCAAGGCAATGAACAGTTAGGTCGGGACCCAAGGGGAGCAGAAAGCGCGGTCAAAGAGAAAGGTCTTTAGACCGGCCTTGAAGGAGGAAAGGGAGGAAGCGAGGTGAAGGGCTTGCGGGATGGAGTTCTACATTGTGGGGGCAGAAAAGCTGAAAGCCCGGCCAGCGATGGTGGGGCGGGGGACGTGGAGTAGGCCTGCTGAACCCCGGGGCAAGGCCTTGAATGGCCTTGAAAGTGAGTACGAGGATGTTGAATTCAACCCTCTGGGGAATGGGGAGCCAGTGGAGACGGGTGAGGGTGTGAGTGATGTGGTCGCGGAGCCTAGTGAGGGAGAGTACACGAGCTGCAGAGTTCTGAATAATCTTCAGCTTGTGAAGGGAGGACCTGGGAAGGCTGTTGACACGAGCCAATCAGGAGGGCCTCCGTCTTGTTGACGTTTAGTTGGAGGAAGTTGTCCCTCGTTCAGGACAATGTCAGACAGACACGCAGTCAGAACGCCTGTAGTTCTGGAGTCGAGGGTGGAAGTGGAAAGGTAGAGTTGGGTGTCATCCACACACGTGGAAATTTACCTCATGTTTGCGGATGATGTCACCGAGGGTGAGCATGTGGAGGGTGAAGAGCAGGGGAACAAGGACAGAGGCCTGGGGAACACCGCACGAGATTGTGCGAGGGCTGGAGGAAAAGCCGTTGGAGGAGACAAAGTGAAGGCGGTGTGAGAGGTATGACCGGAACCAATCAAGGACAGAAACTTGAAGGTTGAGGTGGGAGGAGAGGCGGTGGAGGAGGTGTGTAAGGCGGCTATATTATTTGATGGATTATTATAAGGTATATTGCTTCCCATATTTTGTGGCTGTTTGTAGTTGTTATCCTTGGGGGGGGGGGGACAACAACTTGCATTGATATAAACAACTTATATTTATAAATGCCCTTCATGTGGGGTATCGTCCCCGAGGTATTGAGATCAAAGAAAAGTCTCTGGTCAGAAAACAGCTGCAACTCCAAAATAACTGCACATGTCCAACATTTTCAGTTTGTATGTCTGACTTCCAGTATTCTTGTTTTTAATTTAAATCTTTATTTAGATATTGTTCAACCTTATTTCAAAATGCTATTCATTGGATTATTTGTTTTATTTCTTCTATATTTCTCTGAATGCTGCATGCTATCCCCGTCTTAACTGTAATTGTTCTCCCTACAGGAAGAAGAGAATTCATACAAAGACTAAAACTTGAAGCAAAATTGAGTGTGCATGATGGTTGTGTGAGTATTTTTTTAACGATATCATTTTCAATCCATTAGGGGTGATCTATACCACGTAATTTGTGCTAGAATCTGAGGATGCCCCCTTTCTGACATAATAATCCTTGCAAATAACATATTATTGAGCGGTCTCAAAGCACTTCACAGTGTAGACTGGAAAGTGGATTGACTATTTTGTGGGAGGTACGTGGAGTATGTTGAACATAACTATGTCCCATAAACAGCCATGGAGTGAGTGACCCAATTTTATTTTGGGGATTGTTGACCAGGTCACCAAGACAAACTCCCTCTTCTTTTTAAATAGTGCCATGGGATCTTTGACATCTACCTGAACAGGCAGATCTATTAGATCTATGTCTCACATCTTATCCAAAACATGGCACTCTCGACAACGCAATGCAGCCCCAGCGTTACATTGTGGTGTCAGCCTAGACTATGTGATTCCAAGTCCCAATGTCGGGCTTGAATCCGCAACATTCTGACTCAGGCATTTAGTGGGAAATCCTGCAGGAGCCTTAGATGCCTATGGAAATGTGTAAGAATCTACACTTTCAATTTCATGGATCAGTTCCCCCAAATTAGACCCACAGATATTTTAGTAACTGTGGGCATTTTCTTTTTCGTTTCCATTTAAACAAGTTCATGTCGCACTATGAGTTAATTTGAACCAGTTGAGATTTTCGTAGTGTAATAACAGTACATTGTACTGCAAAACACGCAATGCATTTTTAATTGAGCCATTTATTAAATAGATTTTCCATGAGTTAATTTCAGTAAATATTAGAATGTTTAATTACCAATACTATTTTTGTATTGGTAATTAAAGATTTTCACATAACCAGCCTTCATAAAGGCTAAAGAAGTGGGGACGAACCAACCATATTGCTGACCATTTCAGATTGTCTGCCTACTGAACTTCTCATCATTTACAAACCTGTAAGATTTAACTCGAACCCAACAAAAAGTGCCAAATTAGAACTTGCTTTGCTAATGAAAATCAAAGTGCACACTACAGTATTTTTCACAGTCTGAATTTATAAAGGACTGCATCACACAACACTTAAAAGCTGCATTTAAAAATGAGTTGTGAAAATGGAACCTAAAGAATCTGATCCAAATTACAACTTCTCCTGGTATGGGAGGACAGTGACACAATACAAGCCCCTTTCCTGTAAGAAGGTTGTGTGGCAGTTTGATTAATGTGTTTGGAGTATCTTTGCTTCCACTCAAAACATAATCGCTGAAATGCAATAGTACCATGTGCTTGGTAGCAACACTATTTGTCTTCTTGACTCAGTATTGCTGATGTAAAATTGACTTATTTTGTTTGTGGCCTTCACTGAAAGCACTTTTAACTGAAGTAGAGTTTCATTTAATGGAGCATTATGGAAATGAATGCATTTTGTGATCTGTCAAAGAGCTATCAGCCTATGCATTACCTTAGCCAGCCATAATTTCTAAACTCACACCAGAAATACGATGTTCAACACAATATGAAGAAAATAATTGGATAAAGAGTCTGCAACCCCAGGTTTATAATATTATTTTACTCTGATCACCAATAAATGCTACACTTGCTATATGCAAGGTGACTAATAAATATTCATAAAGTGAATTCCGTATCCAAAGAGTACATGCTGGTGGAGGGGGCAGTTGTATGACTTTGCTTCAGTCACAGAAACAGGATTTCATTGTGTAAATTTTAAATTCAGCTTTTGGGAGAGATGTGGAGCTGTTTTTCAATCGGTTTTAATTACATAATTCTGAGCATCGTTAATTTGCTGTGTCCCCCATCCTATTCTGCTGTACACTAATACAATAGTTAATGTTTACTTTTACATTCTAAAAATAAATTAATCACCTCCTGGGAATATAATGATCAGGATAGCCTCATATGGAAGTTTGAATATCTAATAGATAGAATTCAACTTGAATTTCATTACCAGAATTTACATTTTCTAATGGTTTGGTGGGATTGGTTTCACAAATAGCTGTGAGCCAGTGAAATCGCGCTGTCTACAGTAGTCATTTGTCACTCTCCAAGGCAGCAAACATTTTGTTTAGCTGTGTTAATGGACAGTGGGGAGCAATTTGTTTGAAATGGACAATGGATAGAAGTGGAGAGAGATCAATTTGTCTGTAAAACATTATAAATTTCTGATTTTAAATATAATCTATTTTAAATTAGTAATCTGATTTTAAAAATCTATCCTATTACATAATTATTTTGTGCTGAAGTTATAGTGGAGGCTTTGAATATCATTTTTAGACAACTCTTAAGATAATTAATTGTATTAATCTTTTAGTATCTTTATTATTATTATTGATGATGGATATTCTCATTAGGTGAATTGTTGGCTAAAATTCCATTGCTGTATTTTCAACAATTTTTTTTAATTCCTTTTTGCAAAAGGTAAATACAATTTGCTGGAATGATACAGGAGAATATATTCTATCAGGATCTGATGATACCAACTTAGTAATAACCAATCCATATAGCAGAAAGGTGAGTGAAGTTACAATCTAAGTAGTTTCAGCAGATATCAAGGTGCAGTGATGCAAAACTACACTGCAGATAGTGTTTGACTGCCTTGACTTACTGGCCATTACATCATCCCTCAATACTGCACCTTTGTTTCCATAGTAATTTGAATAAGTTTTTCTTTGTCAAGTACAGGAAGAAAAAGGTAGTTAGCCTTGTTAGAATAAATTTTCACATGCACAGTTAAATCAGAATACACTTAACAAAATAGTCTTCAGTAGAGGACGAGCAGTTAAATAGTCTAAAAGGATCGCCAATAGTTTCTTACGCATAAGATCCCGTTAACCCTGCAAGCCAAAACCCTTATTGGTTGGTAGGGTGGTCCTAGCTGGATAAGCAGTGGGAAAGCTAGCCAGAAAGTGCTCATTGGCAATGTGGTTTTAGCTGGTTAGACTGCAGCAGTATCCCAACATATACTTTGAGGCCCCTAATCCTTTGCTGTTGCCAGCCTGTGCTTAATACTCTTTAGAATGGATCTTTCCCACCAGGAAGAGAATTACATTCCAATACATGGGAAGTGTAAGTCGGATGCAGGGAACTGTTTGGATAGTTGTAAGCGTGGTGGTAGGTTTTTGCATTTGTCAAAACATCTGGTTAACCCCCAAAAACATGAGCAGAAACGTTTTCTCCATAATGAATACGCCAGAAAAGCTTCACGATCCATTCTAATATACAGTAGAAGCCCATTTATCCGTGACTTGATGCACCGGCACTTCCGTATAACCGGCACGCCAAAAAAAAGTCCCCATTCGATAAACCGGAACTTATCCGGAACAATAGCAGTGGAGCATTTGTAAATGCAGAAATAATAATATAATAACATAATGTATTGGTGCTTGTTGTTGGAGCTGCTCTCTTGCGCTTTTTACCTTTGCTGGTAGATGCTGCGCTTGAAGCCGTGATGCTGTGGTTGAGGTTTACAGTCCAGCAGGTGAAAAAAATACGGAGCGCGTATGACTTTAAAGTCATACTCGCGGCAAGCCGATAACACTAACCGATAACCCACATTGTCGCGCAGGTGAAGTATTTTGGTTTGCCGCTAGTAGAGTTTGGGCTTCGGCTTGCCGCTAGTAAAATCGCGCGAGTTTGATATTGCGCTGCTGTATTTTCACCTGCCTGGCGTCCTCCATTTGGGGAAGGGTCGCTGGACTGTAAACCTCAATCAGTAAAAGTGAGAAGCACAGGAGATTGGTTTTGACGTGGGTGCCAATGTAATATTCTGTTAATATCTGTTATGTCTGGTGTGTATGGTGTATGTTAAAGAACGTTAATTTTTTTGTAGTGGGTTTTCGGCCGTGGGCCGCCCGAATATCCAGCAGACGCTTTAACCGGCATTGGCCAGGTCCCGCGGTGCCGGATAAACGGGCTTCTACTGTATTCATAAAACAGATCATTTCTTTGCCTATCTCCATACTCCAGTTACTATCTCCACACTCCAGTTACTAAGATGATGGGCAGTGATCTATTTCCAGATCCCAGTAAGAACCATTTAGTCAGCTACTCTAGTTGTAAGCTACCAACTACAATAACAACAAATCACATTATAAGTGTAGTGTACATAAAAGAATGTCTTCAGGGTGTTTAGCAATTGAATTTGTGGACAAAATAAAGGAATTTAGAAGCAACTGAAAGCCCTGAGAGAGATGGACTGGAAGGATACTGTTGGATGGCGGGAGAACCGTAACAATGTGGTGGTTTTGGTGGTTGTGTGTTCCAGAATATGGGGGCTTAGTTACTGTGACTCAGCCTCTGTTGGGAGTAGGGCAGAATATAGAGCTACCCACCAAATCTATAAATAATGTTGTATCTTATTTGCCTGAAAATAGTTTTTCTTTTTGTTGCTATTGTTTTTCTTCTTCTTTCAGGTTATTTCAACTATACGCTCAGGACATCGAGCAAACATTTTTAGTGCAAAATTTCTCCCACACACCAATGACAAGCAGATTATTTCCTGCTCAGGAGATGGTGTCATATTTTATACCAACATAGAGCTAGATGTAGAAGCAAATAGACAATGTCAGTTTAACTGCCACTACGGAACAGCCTATGAGGTAATGTTGTTTTACAGGTGAAGGTAACCAAATGCTGAAAAGATATTTGATTAATAATCTAGAGTTATGCTTTTCACTGGAAAGTTCTCAAACTCAGATGTTACATGTTAATGAAGCTGGGGAATGCAGTGGTATCATTGAAACGATTAAAGATGGTATTCCAAATTTTCAATTGTTGTCTTGTGTTTGGCTAGTGACGAATACTGGCTAATGAAACAAAGTTTTGATACTCGGAACTTAAGGCTAAACCAAAGTTTTATTTTAATGTTGTAGATCACAAATTATAAGGAACCTCCATATTATGTTTTTAAAAATGTAACGCTTGATCGTTTAGTAACAAAAGCCTTTGCTTCCAGATCATGACTGTACCAAATGACCCTTATACATTTCTGTCATGTGGCGAGGATGGTACGGTTAGATGGTTCGATGTGAGAATGAAGACGAGCTGTACAAAAGAAAATTGTAAAGATGTAAGTTATAAACAGTTTGCATATATTTAGTTTGCGTGATTAGGTAGTTTACAAATGATTCAATATGTTATTTGCCTAAAGACATAAAGAGCCATTTACTGTGTAAATACAGCATCTCCCTCACAATAAAAAGGTATTGAGGACTTTTTTTTTAAATTGAAAGACAACATCAATTTTAATGGCAAGTCCTGTGGATGTTATTCTGGCTTTCTGGTCAGGATGTGAAATTATTAAACAAGCTTACGGTTTTTAAATTAGAGTGCGAGGCTTTTTTGTTTGATTGTAGTCTGATCATAAACCCGTACTCAAAATAAAGTTTTCAGTATGCTTAGTAGGCATCATTAAAGCATAAAAACATTTGTGAAAATTCCACTACAAATTGTCTCAATCTCCCAAAACAGCATTTTGTTTTCTTTTTTAAAACAGGACATTCTAATTAACTGTCGCCGTGCTGCTACTTCCATCGCTATCTGTCCCTTGGTGCCATATTACTTATCTGTTGGCTGCTCAGATAGTTCTGTGAGAATATATGATCGGAGAATGCTTGGCACAAGAGCTACAGGTATTTGGGATTTGATGTTGTCATTCACAATCAAAGTGAACATATTTGCCTTCACAAACTGCTGAAATGTAATTCTAGGTTTTAATTGTAATCCGATACAATTGAATTATTTGACCCATATCCTCGCCTGCTGGAATGCTTACAGTAGAGATGTGTAAGTTTTATATTATAAATTTAAGCACAATTTAAGATGTGCTAGAGAATTGTGTGCTTTAAAAGCCTTCAGATAATGTCTGGCCTTAATGACAATCTGCTGAACTCTTAAATGTTTATTACAGTAGAAGCCCGTTTATTCGGCACCCACGGGACCTGGCCAATGCCGGTTAAAGCGCCTGCCGGATATTCGGGCGGCCCGCAGCCGAAAAGCTACCACAAAACAATTTAAGTTCTTTTAATACACACCAGACTAAGTAATAACAGATAATAACACAATATTGTATTGGTACTTATTGTTAAAACTACTCTCTTGCGCTTCTCACCTTTACTGGTTGAGGTTTATAGTCCAGTGATTCTTTTTTAAATGGAGGACGTCAAGCGGGTGAAAAAAACGACAGCGTGACTTTAAAGTTGCGCGACTTTACTAGCTGCAAGCCGATAGCCCTCGACTCTACTAGTGGCAAACCAAAATACTGTACCTGCGCAACAATGTGGGTTATCGGCTAGTGTTATTGGCTTGCCGCTAGTAAGGCTTTAAAGTTGCGCTCTTTTTTTCACCCGCTTGGTGTGCTCCATTTTAGAAAGAATTGCTTGACTATAAACCTCAACCGCAACATCATGGCTTCAAGCGCAGCATCTACCAGCAAAGGTGAGAAGCGCAAGAGAGTATTTTTAACAATAAGTACCAATACAATATTCTGTTATTATGTTATTATTTCTGGATTTACAAATGCTCCACCGCTATTGTTCCGGATAAGTTCCAGTTTATCGAATGGGGACTTTTTTTGGCGTGCCGGTTATACGGAAGTGCCGGTGCATCGAGTCACAGATAAACGGGCTTCTACTGTACTATCTGATTACACTCTTATGTTTATTACTATCTGGTTAAAATATTGCTTGTATTTTATATGGTTAATTTCAAACTCAGTGGTTCTGATAGTGTTATAGTTATAGGTTTAAATGAGAATTGTGGAAGGATGTCAAATACAGGACAACCAGGGGTTTCATGTTGACCCTGAGCCTCATTTCACAGAGTAACCATTAATATTGTTGTTTTCCAGCAATATATACAGAATTCTACAATTGACTAATCTTTTTCTTTGTAGGAAGTTATAATGCTCGATCAACTACTGGAATGTGTGCAAGATTTGTGCCACCCCATCTCACTAACAAGTCTTGTCGCGTGACTTCGCTCTGTTACAGTAATGATGGACAGGAAATTCTTGTTAGTTACTCTTCAGACTACATTTACCTGTTTAACCCCAATGATGATCAAGGTCGAGAGCTTAAGCTACCTTCAGCAGATGAGAGAAGGGAACCAGAGGTAGGTCAAATTCATAATATGTACAAAAGGGTTTGTGTATGATCAAAATGTTAGATAGAGGTACTAGTTAATGTTTTACAGAAGGTTGATTTTAAAGTGAAATGGAAAACAGAAGCATTTCTCACTTTATAATCATATTTTAAGTAATGTTTACCAAGATATTAAAGCAGTGGTTCCCAACCTCGGGTCCTGACCCAAATCAGGACCCGAGATTGGGAACCACTCGGGTCCTTCGTGACCCTCGCGTGGGTCCTCAGTAGGGTCACGAAGGGTCATCAGAATTTTTTTTTCCTTTTTTTAATGTTGAAAATGCTTTTTTAACGCTAAAGAAAAACTTTTAACGCTAAAAAAAAAAATGCGACACAGCCAACCAATTTGTATAAAGAGCATACTTACGAGTTGCGCTGAATCCACAAAACATACGGGGAAATTTTTTTGGCTGAGCTGAGCTTCAGTCGCGATATCGCCCCCCTAGTGGTGGGAGGACCGGTTGAAGGCTAATTTGGGTCACAGCAAAAAAAAGTTTGGGTCTTGAGGACCTGCTGGTGGTTAACTTGTGTCACAGCAAAAAAAGGTTGTGAACCACTGTATTAAAGAACAGTGGATATAAATAGTTAGATCTATGATGGTTGGTTTGTGACGTAATGGGCTGATGTCCTGTTGACGTGAGGTGCTATACAAGTGTAATTTTGTTGTTGAATGACCTTGTAATGTGCTGAAAATATCTATTTATGGTAACCCAAGCTTCACATAAGAAACTGTACTGCATAATAAACAAAACTTGACTAATATTTCTTCCTATTGGTTCTTGAATAACTCAAGTTAAAGAACATCTGGGTGTGCATTGGATACATGTTTATCTTTGTCTTTTATTTTGGAGCTACACACAGTAAAACTAACTATTGTAACCCATACAAAATGCCTATACACTGGGTGAATCGCTTTATATTTTGTGGCCCCGGGATTTCATGGGAAGGAGAAAAACAAAAAAGGTCAGAGAAATGGTCTAAACAAAGAAACTCTTTTAATAATGAATACAGCGTATATGGATGTGTCACAGGCACTCTGCGCCCCCTCCCACAACACCTTGAAACTGAAACAAAATGACATTTGTATAGCGCCATTCACGTCAGGAGGACTTCCCAAGGCGCTGGACAGGTCACTGCTTCAGACCCGAGATAAGGACGGGGGGGGGTAGGGGAAGGAGCCGCCGCCGATGGGGACCATCAAAGCGAGTCTTGATGAGAGACTTGAAGGAGGCCAGGGAGGGGGCGAGGTGGAGGGACTGTGGGGTGGAGTTCCAGAGGTTGGGGGCAGAGAGGCTGAAGGCTCGCCCGCCAATGGTTGGTCAGATGAATCAGGGGACATGGAACAGGCCAGAGCCTGCTGAGCGGAGGGAAGTGGGGGCAGGTTGGTTAGGGGATAGGAGGTCACGGATGTAGGGTGGGGCGAGGTTGTGGAGGGCTTTATATGTGAGGACCAGGATCTTGAATTGGATCCTCTGGATGATGGGGAGCCAATGGAGTCGGGCAAGGAGGGGGAAATGGGGTCACAAAGTTTGGAACGGTAGAGGACATGGGCGCAGTGTTTTGGATTAACTGCAGCCTGTGGAGGGAGGAATTGGGGAGGCCGATCAGCGGGGTATTTGCATAATCGAGCCGGGATTTAATGAAGGCGTGAATGAAGGTTTCAGCGGCTTAAGGGTGTGAGGTAATGACGGAGTCGGGAATTGTTGATATTAGAAATAGAACCTTGTCACGCCTTTGAAGCATCACAGCTTTGCAGAATATGCTATACAGTGAATAGAAACGCGGTATTCAATAGGGCACAAAAGTTTCCCACATTGAATGACCAAATTATTATTACTATTTTTTTGAAGCTGTTATTACTCCCGGAAAGCAATCTGCCTTTCAATTAATAACTGGGCTTTTACGTAACCTGAAGGAAACAGAGGCACGTGGAGTAAGAAAACCTGCTCAACGTAGAATCCTGCATATTTGAAAGAGCTATCTAATGGTTACCTCTCCCTGCCCATAGCCTTGCATTTATTTTCTTTCCAAGGATATATCCAATCCCCTTTTGCAATCAGTTTCCATCACCCTCTCAGGCAGTGCATTGCAGATTGTAACAACTCACTGTGTGTATATATATATATATATATATATATATATAGATATATATTTAATATTCTCATCTCCCCGGTGGATCGTTTGGCAATTAGTAACCGGTTCGTCTGAAGATCAGCCTGAACAAAGTTCATCCAACAGAATTTCAGACTTGTTGAAAACAAAAATCTGTTTACAAGAAATCCGAACCGAACTCAAACACATTTAATTTAAAGTTGGTTATGACCTCATGTGACAAAGCTGATTTGACATTTGTCTCTGTAGCAGGCTTCTCCTACAGAATGTTGTTTGACTCTATCCATATTGTCAGTTTAAACATTTTTGCCGAGGGTATATTTTGAGAGAATGATGTTGCTGTGAAATAGCTATATGTATGTTATGTTGGATCTGTAGTCGCCAACAGATTATCACTGGCTGCACTGTTGCCTTCTAAATGGATCTCCCTTGATAGTTTTCCAAGACTATGCTCTAGATCACTCAGCTGTTATTTATTGCCTAGTGCATGTTTACCAATGTGGATTCATTTCCAAATGGAACATCAGCATCATGTGATATTGGCTCCTACTCTGTTTATAGATCAGTTGTAAGAAATATTAGAACATATGCATTAAAACAATAACAAAGTTACATTTATAAAGTGCCTTTCACTTTGGGAAGCTGCTCGAAGGCTATGAACAGTCAGGAATCAGGACCCCAGCTTGGGGTCAGTGTTGGGATGAGGGAGGGCAGATGGGGAGGAGGGCGGCTGAAGGCACCATCAAAAAGGAGGGAGTTTTTGTGGTCAATCCTTGAAGTGGTGAATGTGTGTAGAGGTGGACTGAGGGGTGAGACAGTGGCGGAGTCGGGCAAAGTTGCACGTGTCAGCGAAGGCAGAGCAGATCATGGCACGGATATGGGGGAGAAAGGATAGTTGAGGGTTGAACAAGATGCCAATTTTTCCTAACTGGCTTGGTGAGGTGCGAAGTGTGCAACTGGATGCTGATGCTGCCAGTGCCTGAAGTGCTTAGGTGTAGCTGTGAGCCAATCAGGGGGGCCTCAGTCTTGATGACTACAGAAAGTTGGCTTTCATTCAGGACTTGATGTCTATCAGGAAATCAGTTGTCCTGGAATCGAGGGTGGAGGCAGTGATAGAGTTGGGTGTCATCCGTGTACATGTCTGCGGAAGAAGTCAACGAGGGAACGCATGTAGAGGTTAAAGAGGAAAGGATCGAGGACAGAACCCTGAGGAACACCACCCAAGACTGTGCAGGGGCTGGAGGAGAAATCATTAGCGGAGACAAATGCTAATATACAGCGTTTTTGAAAATCACGCTTTGAACTCCAAAAATAATAATAATCCTTTAATTTGATATAGCACTTTTCATGTCTTCTAGATGTCTCAAAGCGCTTCACAGAATATACTGTAAAGTGAATTGACTATTTGTGGGCGAAACGTGGCAACCAATTGCACACAGCAATGTCCCACAAACAGTCGTGGATTGAAATTACCAATTTATTATTTAATTTTTTTGAGGGGTTATTATTAGGCGTGTGGAGTAAGGAAACTTGCCCAAGATTTTGCCTTGCCTGAAATTGAACTCGGGTCTCTCGCTTTGTGAGGTGAGCGCTCTAACCACTGATCTGCAGGACTCATGAGGAACATCTGAGTTTTAAAGTTGCTGCGCGTGTCACATGTTGTGAGTGTCAGTTGTGTTGCAAGCGCTCTGGAATGCTACCCTCCAGGGATGCTCCTATAGCTCAGTGTTTAGAGCGCTCGCCTTACAAGCTGGGGAGACCTGTGTTCAAATCCAGGCAGATCAGAGCGAAACCTTGGGCAAGTTTCCTTACTCCACGCCTAATAATCCCTCCAAAACAAAACCACAATAATAAAATTGGTTTAAATCCACGACTGTTTGTGGGGGACGCTGCTGTGCGCAATTGGCTAATTATAATACAGATTTTATCTTTATCTGCTCCCCGACACCATCACCTCTATTCTCGCCCAATACCAGTGGCCTCCCATCACGCAGAGGATTCAATTCAAGATCCTGGTCCTCACCTTTTAAAGCCTTGATGGCCTTGCTCCACCCTACCCTTGTGACCTTCTAACCCCCTACCAACCTGTCCGTTCCCTCTGCTCAGCAGGCTCCTGCCTGCTCCACGTCCCCCGACCCTCCACCCTACTGTTAGCAAGGGAACCTCAGCCACTCTGCCCCAAGCTTTGGAATTCCATCCCACAATCCCTCTGCCTCGCCACCTTCAAGTCCCGCCTCAAGACCCTACAGTTTGACTGTACCATCGGTCATCTCCCAACTCCCGTGCAGGTCCAATACACTAACTGTCCAGCGCCTTGGGACGTCCTCCCAACGTGAAGGGTGCTATACCAATGTCATTTTGTTGTTGTTGCATATAATTGAGTACAGTTGATTGGAGCTCCTCTTCACTCGACAATTGTGCCAAGTGTTATAACAAGGTTTTCAACATCTATGAAAGTGGACACTGTGATAGCGGGTCCACAACACAAATGGCTGCCTATCCTGCTTCCAGATTGTCACAGTTCAGTGCATTGTACAGGAAGCCAGTCACTTTTAAAAAGCAACTCTGGCAGCTCATTGTACACTGTTCAATTGTAAATAATTTTAGAAAAGCTGTTTTGTCAATTAGAAAATTTACCAGCACTTGGATACTGAAAATCATTGCACAGTACAGTACAGTATATGAATTTGTGAATGACCCCTGGAGGTCAGTGGATCAAATTGGGAGAATTTCTGGAAAATTGAAAGGCTAGGGCGCTTTTTATTTGGGTCAAAAATATTTTATTTTAGTACAAAGGGCATTTCAGTGATCAGCTAACTTGAAGCAAACACACAACAACTTGGTTTATACAACATCCTCTACGCCAGACGGCATCTCAGATCGCTTCACAAGCCAGGGGGAGGGGGAAGGTGACTGTAGGAGTGGTCGAACAGAAAGTTCTTTAGGTGCGACCTGAAAATGGAAAAGGAGAGGGTCAGGCGGAGGGAGTTCCAGAGTTTGGGAACGCAGTGACTGAAATGGTGGAGCGGAGGATTCAGGGAGTGAGGAGGCCAGCCCCAGTAAAGTGGAGGCAGTGGGTACTCCTGTGAAGGAGTGGGGTGCCGAGGATTGGAGGGATTTAAACTCAAGAGTGAGGATCTTGAAGTCAATGCATTCTGTGACAGGGAGGCAGGAAAAGGCTGGTGAGGACTGGGGTAATCTAGGAGCGAGGTTTGGTTCAGATGAGAATGAGGGTGGCGGTATGAAAATATTGTACTTAAATGTTAAGCATTTATCTTGATTTCAAGTGAAAAAATTATACATGATTGAGAAATGTAAATGGGGTGAGGGAGGTATGCAGAAAAGGGATGAACTTTTTTATTTAGAAAACTCAGTACAATAGAAGCTCGTGTATCTGGCACCCTCGGGACCTGGCCAGGGCCGGTTACAGCGCCTGCCAGATATTCAGCAGGAAACCCAACACAAAAATAATTATTACAATTTTTTAAATTACATTTTTTGAAACAGCACATTCATAATAGACTAAATCAACATTTATATGTTAATATAATAAATAATAATAATAATCCTATTACACACAGCGACCAGGCAGTTCAGAGAGATCTTTAAACCAGTGCAAAAGTTACACGTCTGAATGACCCTGTTCTCATTGGGGGCAGAAGAGAGGAAAGCAAACGTGTTATTGAGAGAACAGCCGCCGTGTCACTGTTCAGTTAATTTTCTTTCCAAAATGCCTTGCGATGCCTATGTGTGTGTGCACTAAGTTGAAATACTGCACTCTGGAAAAAAAGCATTGCAGGGATGAGTCTTTTTTATTAAAATAAAAGCCAACAAATTGATCTGCAGCTTTGCCTAGAGTGTGTGTGTGTTTTGCTGTTTTGTGGCTAAATTAAATCTAAATTAATCAACTCACACTCTGCCTCTCTCAAAGAGTACACTCTGGAGAGTGTATTGCTATACAGTACCAGCTGCATTCTGAGCTAGCGCCTCCATCAGGAACCCACTGGCAGCATTCCAAAATACTGACACAACACACAACACCAAAAATATGCATTTTTCTGGATAAATTCTGGTTAATCGAATGCGGACCTTTTTTTTGCGGTGCCGGTTATACGGAAGTTACGGTTGATCGGGTCACAGTTAAATGGGCTTCTACTGTACTTTTTATGTGGATTGTGGAGTCCTGGAGCTCATTGTTCAGAGCACTCGCCTTACAAGTGTGAAACCTGTGTTTGAATCCAGGCAGGTCAGGGCGAAACCTTGGGCAAGTTTCCTTACACCACACACACGCCTAATAATAATCCCTCCACAAAAAACAATAATAAAAATTGGTCACTTCAATCCACAACTGTTTGTGGGGACACTGCTGTGCGCAATTGGCTGCCGCATTTCGCCCACAAATATACAGTCAATTCACTTTACAGTTTATTCTGTGAATCGCTTTGAGACGTCTAGAAGATGTATAACTACTTGTCACAGTAATGAATGGCATAACACAATACTGCTCTTTAGACCAACATATGCAGGATATTATTATCTTGTGCATTAATAATGAAAATATGTTTTGAGGTATGTTGTATTTTAAAATGACACTTTCTTAAATGCCCCCAATTTATGGTTATTTCTAGATCCGTCAGCCACCTGTTAAGCGTCTAAGGCTTCGAGGGGATTGGTCTGATACAGGTCCGAGAGCCAGACCCGAGAGTGAACGAGAACGAGATGGTAAAATTCTCTTTTCATTCATTATAAAACCTGTAGACCAATTATTCAATTTGATCTGATGCAATCTGTTGATTTGTTCATAACTGTGGATAGGATGCATGGTGCATAACATGAAACCAAAAGAAGTTGAGGGTGAACATGAAAGAGTGAATCTAAAATATGTTAAAATTGATGATGCATCTGAGAGGTGTCTGTCATGGGGAGTGTGTGTCATGGAGAGTTTTAAATGACCTTATTAAAAATAAAAAAATTTGATCACTCAATCAACGTCTGTTTGTGGGACACTGTTGTGTGCAATTGGCTGTTGCGTTTCGCCCACAAATAATATAGAGTCACTACACTTTACAGTATGTTCTGTGAGGTGCTTTGAGACGTCTTGAAGAATCTAAGGTGCTATATGAAATGCAGGAATTATTATTATAATTTACACGAGTTTCATCCTCAGGATTGAATGTCTAAATTCAAAATGGTAACATTGTCTTGCCATGTAATGTTTGTAGTGAGCATATTTGGTGCTGAGCAATTCCCTTTCAGTTGCTGTCTGCAAGGAAGTTTGGTGCTTAATATAAACTGTGATGAGAAAAGAGCATCACTTCTAACTGCTTTGGTTGCTTGCTAATGGATAAGTAGAAGGGAACCCTGCAGAGTGTTGTCTTTGTTTCAAACTAAGTGTACCCATTGCAGATACGCTTGTAACCAAAGATCCCATGTGGAATGTAGATTGACACGCAGACAAACACATTTACTTATCCTTCAACGATTGCCTTTCACCCACAAATATACAGTCAACTCACTTTACAGTATATTCTGTGAAGTGCTTTGAGGCAGTTAGAAGACGTGGAAAGCTGCTATATCAAATTCAAGGATTATTATTATTGCTAATTGTTGATAAGAATTATTGATAATAATAATTACTACAGCACCACTTTGACTTGAAATCCACCAAGAGTAACTGCAGGCAAAAAACGCATAACTGAAATACATTTTAGTTCCTAATTCATGAACAATTGGAGATAGATGAAAACAAATATGCCCGTGTCAATCACTCCCATATGCAAGACCTTTTCGTTGAGGTATAAATCATGTCACTACTTCAATCAGTTATTGAGATACTTCTTGAAGCACAGGCAGATAAACAGACATTGTCATTTTATTAGTATAATAAAGATAGATGAATGTGCAATAATTAGCATTTTGTTGTTCAGATCACTGCTGCAGATATAAACAGCAATACTTCAAATAGATGGATATTATGACCTTCCCACCTCTATTTTTTTAATCCAAATGTCCCTTGAATCCTGTCCTTTACCTCAAGCCATCAGACCTGTCCTGCTGCTTTTCTATTTTAATCATTCTGAACAGAACCAACTAATTGATTATCTGTTCTCTCATTAAATATCCTCTAAACACAACTCTCATTAAACAATCAAATTGAAGGGAACATAACCTAAAGAGCAATAGAGATAATGTGATCAAACAAAAGTCTAACAGGCTGCATTTAAGTCAGGTGGGTCTGCAGATGGCAAGAGGGTAGGGGGTGGAATCATAATCAGATAATAAATAAACATGAACAGACTCTGAACTAGACAGCTAGATTGCCACATTGTGCATTGCCAAGACTGCAAATCTGTATCATGCTCATACCCAACAGCTGAAGTGAACTGTAGCCTATTTGAATATGTATCTCCCTCCTCCCCCCCCCCCCCAACCCCTCACCCCCACTTCTCCAGAAGTTGGTGATATAGTAGTGTATGGCAAGTACTTTCAGTGTCGATCAGGGTAGAATCCTTCTTGTTAGTAAACAGATTTTCATCGGAATTAGTCAGTATATTTAATACCGGTAAGAATACAAATGAAACTGGGCCGGGTGTTTTTTGTTTGAATTACCTGACAGGGTCAATCATATTCCAGCAAAAGTGTATTCCACTCTATATTATCACAGTGAAGAACCACTCAATTTTACTGCACTCTGTTCTTGGACATCCAATACCAACTTTTATTGAGAGGATTTCTATGAAATTATTGCTTAATCTTTCAGGAGAGCAAAGTCCCAATGTGTCACTAATGCAACGTATGTCAGATATGCTGTCCAGGTGGTTTGAAGAAGCCAGCGAAAATGCACAGAGCAATTTAAGAGGAAGGGGAAGATCACGGTCCAGAGGTACATAGTTTTACAGACCATAAATATTACACAACATGAACAGCATTGTACAACGATGGTCTCTTTTTGGTATATATTTTGTTTTATTAAAGATGATTTATTTATATAGATAAACCCTGGTTACTGTGAAATGCTACCTTATCTGACCCCAGGTTTAATTTCTCCCCATTGGTGATGCCATTTAACAAAAAAAAACTGAACTGCCACCATGTGATGTGAATTGTACCAACATTTTAACTTGAATGAAAACTCAAATGGGGAAGTTTCCATTGGGAAAGAGCAGTATCCTGAATGTGCTACAGTAATATTCACACAAGTCTTAGAAGTCGTACATAAACCTGAGTCCCATTCACTCTCCTGCCAAATAGCATTTAGATTTCTTTGCACTAGTCATATTTTATGAAGAAAATCATCTAACGCATCACACCACTACCACACTGAACAACTCCATGGGTGGTTGCACTTAATTAGCCCACAGAATAGTCTGTGTGTTTTACAGTAAATCCTGCGACACACTTTGAATCTTCCTCCAACATGAAACATGGTTTATCAAAAACTTATTATTATTCATACGTGCCGCATTGAATCGTGGGAAATCAAGTTCTGACCCATTGATGTGTACTTCAGCTACATTGATGACCACATGTGCAGTGTGGATTATTGATTCAATTGGATTTTATGATTTGCACAAGTTTGCCAACAACTTGTACTTTGTTTAAATTGTATTAAATCTTATGGTCCCAATTGATGTGACTTAGGTGAGTTTTACTGTAATTTTTTTTAAAAAGGTGTATTTTGGGAAAACCTGAAGTTTAGATGTTGGTGGTGGGAAAGAAAGACTCTTGTCTTGAAAGCGTGAATATTTAAGATGTGGGAATGAATGAACACTCTGCATTTAATACTTAAATTACCTTCAAGATTCAAGGAAATTCTTGCAAAAATAATTGCAGAGAATTTGATGTGGGTGAACTACTTGATAAAGTAAGCTTAAAGTAGTCAAAAAATAGCCAGAAGCTTTTCAGTGTTAAGGTGGAGTATTAAACACCACTAAGAGAGACAGACACCACCAAAAACCTTTTGAGCTATTACAGAAATGACTGAAGGACAAACCTATTTTTAAGAGTCAGGTCACCTTGGCACAGTGCTGCCTCATCACAGTTCATATTTAGCACCATATTTGGGCAGCAGAAAGCTAACCTCTCACCTCCCCCCCCCCCCACACATATACACACACAAACTCAGTGACTTTTCCCTTTGTTAGAAACACCGTGTGTTTGTATATGTGTGTGTGTGTGTGTGTATACTTATGAAGCAAAATTCTAAAACCTTGCTTAAAATCTAATTTTACCTCAAACTTACCAGTAATCTTCTGTTTAACATGGCAGGCCTTCACTAATTGGGACCATCTTGATTAAATATTTTTTTCTGTTGTCAAAGAAGCTCAGTTAATTTTGTCTCACAACCTGATTAATCATATTGACTTATGATTTGCTATCAATTTAGATTAATATTATACTCTGATTTACCTTATGGAAATCAACTAAATGTATTCTGCTAAATTTACTAGTGTAGAATAATAATGAAATCATATTAATTATTATTTACTAAGAAATATGAATTAAGATTAATTTTTCAAAGGTATTTTAATCTTTATTACGCTTCTATTAGTATTTGATTTTTAAAACTAGTTTGTTAATTTCTTAATAGAATAATACTGGTTTTGAATGAGCCAAATGTTTAAATTCATTTGCTGTACATTTATTTCTCTTTAATTTACAGGGAGTATTGGTAGATCAGACGTGCCAGGTTCAAACACACCAGGTGCCCTGGATGAAACAGGAGAAAGTACAATGGAGGTTGACACTCCGGCTGATCCACTGCCTCAGTCTTCATCTTCTTCCACGATGTCAGCTCCAGCTCCATCCACATCTTCATCAGCTACTGGCTCAACTTCTACTTCTCTCCTCTCTTCACCTGATGGTGACCAAAAGCGCACATCACAGACTACTGAGAATCCCCCACACACAGGTCAGGAGAACACTTGCCTGTAAATGTTTTTTTTATTGCATACACAAATGATTTTTTCCAATAAAAGAGAATGGAACCAAAATTCTGCTAACAATACCAATTCAAAATTTCAAGATTACTGATTGAGCTGTTGGTATTTCTGAAAAAGGATAAGTTTCTATTTAAGAAAGAACAAGAGGCCAATACCTAACGATTTTTCAAATCTAATACCTTTTCTCAAATAATGAGAAGTTGGGTTAAAATCCTAGCCTTCAATTCTTTCATTCTGAGAAATATTCAAATCTTCAAACTCTCCCTTTGTGAACTTATTAAAGTGACCAAAGAATTGGGGAGGTAACTGAGAGAGACGTGCTGCTCAACTTATCTGTAACCGTAATGTGACAATGCTTATAGAGAAGCTCAGACAAGCTTATTTAATTATAACATGGCAATAAAAAAGCAGTAAAAGGAGTAATAGTGCAGTAATAAGAAATACTCAAATTGGTTTGTTCTTAAAGTATCTAAATATTGTCATAGTTGTGAACAAATAGTAATGCAATAATCAAGATGATCAGCAACACGTCTTATGATTTTATATATTCACTCAGTTACTTAATGAGTGACATGGAAAATGTAAGCTTTGAATTCATATCCATTTGAAAGACTGGTTTTATACCCAGTTTATTTCAAAATGTTGCATTAAAGGAAAACAATTATCTTACAGAAGGAAGCAGCACAGATATTGTAATGTACTGGTATATTAACACCTGGTACACTGGATTAAAAATGCATTGATAGGGCATCTTTCTACACCAATCAATTTGGCAGAATGTATTTGTTCATTTTCATAAGCCAAAAGCTAAAAGGGAGTTCATTTTCCATCAAATCCTGGCATTGGACATGCTGCCATATGTATTACATTATTGAGTTAATAATGAATGGAAGGTAAGAGCAGAAAAATTGTTTAATTTTACATTCAATGCTGTAAATTGTGTTTCATCACAAGGCTAATATCCATAACATCTAAATATACCTTAATATCTATACACAAATACATCACGTCTGGAAGAAAAAACAAACGTCATGTATGTATACAACAATCTGGAATAATGGCTGCTCATTTTCAATATAATATCATTTATTGTTAAAGCACTTTTAAATACACTTTTCTGATAAATTGGAAAACGGCAAAATACAACTTCTGGCAATCTCAGTGGGTCATTGTTGCTTCTATTTAAACGAGGATAATCACATTTTCCTTTTGAAATTTCCCTAATGTATTTGATTTACTTACCCAGCCCTAGTTTTTGCAATTCATAGTATGTTTTGTGGCGTAACTAACACACTGTGAAGCATGTCAATAGGTATAGATTGTGTATAATTATTCTTATACAGTATGAAATTGTGGAAAATGGGTCAAGACTTTCTCTAGTCTGTTTTCCGGAATTGTTTGAAGTTTTTGTACGTTTGGGAGGATCTTTCACGTTGGGAGGATATCCCAAGGCACTGGATGGTCAGGGGTTTGGACCCAAACAGGGGATGTTGGAATCAGGGTGGGTGGAGAGCAAGAAGTGTCTTGAGACATGCCTTGAAGGAGGCGAGGGAGCGAGGAGTTCCAAAGGATGGGGGCAGAGAGGCTTAAGGCCTGACCATCGATAGTGGGACAAACTGTGACATGGATTAGGCCTACAAAGGCCGGAAGGGGCAAGATTATGGAGGGCTTTGAATATGAGGATTTTGAACTCTTAACCTCTGGAGGATGGGGAGTCAGTGAAGCCGGCCGAGGGTGATGGAATCGGCAGCCTGCGGGGTGAGGCAGTGGCAGAGCCAGGCGATGTTTTGGAGGAGGCGAACGGCAGAGCAGAACATGGCATCGATGTGGGTCGAAAGGACGGTTGAGGGTCAGACGACATGCCAAGGCTCTGGATTGGCTCAGTGAGATGGAATGTCCATCCTTGGATGGTGTTGCTGCCAGTGCCTGAGGTGTGGAGGCTCTGATGGGAGCCAATCAGGAGGGCCATGGTCTTGTTGACATTTACCGTATATCTCCGCGTATAAGGCGCACCCGCGTATAAGGCGCACCCCCCGTTTTTGACCTTTTCTTGGTGAAAAAAAACGGAAGCATTCTCAATGATATTGCCGGCAGAAGGGAGGAGAGACAGGTAGGTAGGGAGAGAGGCAGGCACGCAGGCAGGGAGGGAGGGAGAGCGGCAGCCTGGGAGAGAGAGAGGCAGGCAGGCACGCAGGCAGGGAGGGAGGGAGGGAGAGCGGCAGGTCGGCAGCCAGGGAGAGAGAGAGGGAGAGAGGCAGGTCGGCAGCCCGGGAGAGAGAGAGAGAGGGAGAGAGGCAGGTCGGCAGCCCGAGAGAGAGAGGGGGAGAGAGGGGGAGAGAGGCAGGTCGGCAGGCAGGGAGAGAGAGAGGGAGAGAGGCAGGTCGGCAGCCCGGGAGGGAGAGAGGCAGGGAGGGAGGGAGAGAGAGCGGCAGGGAGTGAGGCAGGCAGACTGGGTTCGGCAGAAGGTAAGCACAGCACTGGAGTCCGCTGCTGCTGCCGCTGCCCGGGCGGCCGAGGCCGAAGCCCCGTCACCCGCTCCTCCCAACCCCCGCCGGACACTGACCAAACCCCGGCTGACAGTGCCGGCCGCCCCTCCTGTTTACTGTATCTCCGAGGCTCAAAATCTCTTGTATCTGCGTATAGGGCGCACCCCCCACTTTCCAGATCTTCAGACCTGAAAAAAAGAGCGCCTTATACGCGGAGATATACGGTAACTGTTTTTAAAAAAAACGCGCTAGCTCTTATCCAGGACTTGATGTCTGACAGACATTCTGTCGAGGGTGGAGGTAGAGAGTTAGAGTTGGGTGTCATCCGCATACTTGTGGAAGTATCCTTATATAAACAGTGCCTTCAAACATTTTGGAAGATTTTATCAGAGCACAGAATTGCTGAAATGCTGTAATTGCAGGAATAGCAAATTTCCCTACTTGAATCACCAAAGTGATTTCAATGGCTAAAATATTGTTTAGTGTCAACAATGTAGGGAGCTTTTATGATAGCATGAGAAACAGAATTATTTTCAATTATGTCCATCTCGTTTGCCTTCCACCTTCCTGACTGTTGCATGCACATATGTACCAAACTACCTATGTACATTATCCCATAATGTTATTTCCTTGAAAGAAAACTATCATCTGTGTTTGAAATCATCAACACTTCCTGTTTCAACCATCTCCCTCGGGAGCCTGTTCCACAGGTTCACTATCTGCTCACTGAAATAGTATTTGCGTTGATTCTTCTGAATTTACTCCCCCTTCACTCGCAGGCCGTGTCTTCTGGTTCTACTATTCTGGACAAGTGGCCTCAGCCTGTTATGATCTATATTGTTTTGCTCCTTTAGAATCTTATAGACGACAATCATGTCACCTCTTAATTGTTTTTCCAATTTACTTACCATTTCTTTATCACTTCCATTTACCATTTCTTTATATTTGCATCAATATCCTTTTCCTCCTGTCAGAATGTTCTGCTTTCTTTCATTATTTGTTGCTAATCGCAGGTTTATGTTTTGATTAGTTCAGTTCAATTAGAACAGCTGCAGAGTAGTGTAACAGCTGCAGAGTAGTGTAACAGCTGCAGAGTAGTGTAACAGCTGCAGAGTAGTGTAACAGCTGCAGAGTACTGTAACAGCTGCAGAGTAGTGTAACAGCTGCAGAGTAGTGTAACAGCTGCAGAGTAGTGTAACAGCTGCAGAGTAGTGTAACAGCTGCAGAGTAGTGTAACGAGATAATGATGCTTTCCCTCCAGGTGAAGTCTAGCATTCACATGGATTAATTGCATGACTGATAACGTTATATCATATGGTGATTGTGAGATGACTAACACCACCATCAGTTTTTTCCCAGCTTCGCTATCACAAGATATTATAGAACTTCTAGATTACAATATCTGTCTGTCCAAGTGACATTCCATGAAAACAGAAGGCAGTTTCTCCAGGTTTTCGGGCCAACAATCCTCTAGATTAATTGGTTATTCGCTTCTTTGTAACTCAAATCTCTCTCCATATAACAACTATGCTTCACATCACTACGTGTCAATTACGGAATTTTTTTTTTGTTGTTGAATCATCCCTTCACTTTTGATCAGTTGAGGAATATGACAGGGTCAATCATACATTCCAGTTTCCTATCATAGATAATCCTCTTGATACGGGAGAACTGTCTAAATCTTCACTGTAAAATGTAGGTGGCTTGTTAAAGTAATGCAGTCTATATATCTATCATTTAGATTTCTAAATATTAGATAAATAGACTGGATTAGTTTAATACATTAGAGGCTTGTGTACCTGGAACTGAATTTTCCCAAATTGTAAGAGACCATCTTTGTTGATGCACAAGATGTTCCATTCTAAAACTAGGCCAAGTTATTGTGAATACGGTACTTATGCAAATACGGTTTCCCCAAATCAGTTTTGCTTCTTATCTTCTAACCTTTTTGATAGATATAGTGAAATCACTCACTCACTCACTCCAAGGCTATTTGTGGAACACCTGCTGTATGCAAATAGGCTGCCGCATTCTGCTCACAAAATACTAGAGACACACAAAATTGAGTATAACCCACAAAGTTCTTTGAGACATCTTGACGATGTGATAAGGGGCTATATCAAAGTTGGGATTATTATTTATTCATCTTGTCAGGATAAGGTATTTTATGAGTGAAACAGCTGAATCGTAAAATGGGATTCCAACATAAGACTATAAATTCTTCATAGTTTAGAGTTCAAGAAGAAGCTGTCAGATTTATCTCTTACAGTCCCAGGGCACTGGGAAACTCAGTTACCAAACAGGATCTTGCAAAAGGAACGGATGAAGAATGTCCTTCCAATATTAAGATATACCTCTTCTCGGCCCAGCTCAACTTCACAGACCTGCCCTCGCCTGGTTCGACTCCTACCTTTCTCATGGTCTCCATTTTGTCGTCACCAACAGCTACACTTCCAGCCCCCGCACTGTCATCTCTGGCGTCCCCCAGGACTCCATCCTAGGCTCCTTTTTAACATCTACATGCTCCCCCTTGGTGACATCATCGGCAGACATGGGGTCAACTTCCACATGTATGCGGATGACACCCAACTCTATCTCTCTGCCTCCATCCTTGACTCCAGGACCACTACTGTCCTGACAGACTGACTGTCAGGTGTTAAGTCCTGGATGAGAGCTAACTTTCTACAGTTGAATGTCAACAAGACCGAGGCCCTACTGATTGATTCTCGCGTGGAAGCAACAACCTCCATGGCCGCAGACTCAACCTCACCAAGCCAGTTAAGAACCTAGGTGACTTGTTTGATCCTGAACTGTCTTTCCTCCCCCACATCCAAGCAATGTCCCACGCTGTCCTGCTCTGCCTTCCCTCACCTCCGCAATATTGCCCGACTGTGCCATTACCTCACCACTCAGGCTCCTGAAATCCTCATTCACACCTTCATCACATCCCGGCTCGAATGTGCCAATGCTCTGCCTGTCGACCTTCCCAGTTCCTCTCTCCATAGGTTGCAGATAGTCCCAAACTCTGTGGCCCGTGTCCTCTACCGCTCCAAGCTTTGTGACCCCAATGGCGGCCGAGCTTCAGCCACTCTGCCCCTAACCTCTGGAACTCCATCCCCCAGTCCCTCCACCTCGCACCTCCCTGACCTCTTTCAAGTTCTGCCACAAGACCCTTCTCTTCGACAATCCCATTGGTCACCCCAAATCCTCCCCCCTTTCCCTCCACCCTCCCCGAACCCAGCTCGGGTCTGAAACAAGGCTATCCAGCTCCTTGGGACGTTCTCCTGATGTGAAAGGTGCTATACAGTGTAATTTTGTTGTTGCAAGATGCATCCTTGAAGTTTAGTCTGTTAAACACTAATTCTGGTTATACTTTAGGCAAACCTTGAGATTGTTGCACCAGATTCAAAGTTGTTGATTCGAGTTGTTGTAATTTATCAGCTAAGCAGATTTTAGGGTGGATTTAACACAGATTATTTTGTAACACTGTATTTGAATATTATATACCGTATATCTCCGCGTATAAGGCACACTTTTTTTCAGGTCGGAAGATCTCGAAAGTGGGGGGTGCGCCATATACGCAGGTACAAGCAATTTTGAGCCTCGGAGATACAGTAAACAGGAGGGGCGGCCGGCGCGCTGTCAGCCGGGGTTTGGTCAGTGTCCGGGGGGGGTTGGGGGGAGCGGGTGACGGGGCTTCGGCCTCGGCCGCCCGGGCAGCGGCAGCAGCAGCGGACTTCAGTGCTGTGCTTACCTTCTGCCGAACCCAGTCTGCCTGCCTCACTCCCTGCCGCTCTCCCTCCCTCCCTCCCTGTCTGCGTGCTGGCCTCCCTCTCTCTCTCCCAGGCTGCCGGCCTGCCTCTCTCCCTCTCTCTCTCTCCCACGCTGCCTGCCTGCCTCTCTCCCTCTCTCTCTCCCACGCTGCCTGCCTGCCTCTCTCCCTCTCTCTCTCCCAGGCTGCCGGCCTGCCTCTCTCCCTCTCTCTCTCTCCCACGCTGCCTGCCTGCCTCTCTCCCTCTCTCTCTCCCACGCTGCCTGCCTGCCTCTCTCCCTCTCTCTCTCCCAGGCTGCCGGCCTGCCTCTCTCCCTCTCTCTCTCTCCCGGGCTGCCGACCTGCCGCTCTCTCTCCCTCCCTCCCTGCCTGCCGGCCTGCCTCTCTCCCCCTCTCTCTCCCGGGCTGCCTGCCTGCCGCTCTCTCTCCCTCCCTCCCTGCCTGCGTGCCTGCCTGCCTCTCTCTCTCCCTACCTACCTGTCTCTCCTGTCTCTCCTCCCTTCTGCCGGCAATATCATTGAAAATGCTTCCTTTTTTTTCACCAAGAAAAGGTCAAAAACGGGGGGTGCGCCTTATACGCGGGTGCGCCTTATACGCGGAGATATACGGTACTACAATGTAGGATAAGGCAAAAGATGTATTAGCTTCCAATTCTTTGAATAACGTTTCAACCTCTATCACTGCTTTTCTCAGATCAAAAATGATTGATCCTTCACCTTCGCAAAATCGCCTGGCTCCACCATTATCTCATTCCTCAGGCCGCTGAAATTCTCATTCATGCCTTCATCACGTCCAGGCTCGACTATTCCAACTCCCTGTTTGTCAACCTCCCCCAATTCCTCCCTCGATAGGCTGCAGATCATCCAGAACCCTGCAGCCTGTGTCCTCTGCCCCAACAAGCTCTGCGACCCTATCAACCCCATTCTCACCTGATTCCATTGGCTTCCCATTGCTTAGCGGATTCAATTCAAAATCCTGATCCTCACCTTTTACAGCCCTCCATGGCCTCGCACCACCCTACCTCTGCGACCTCCTAACCCCCGAACAACTCTCCGCTCCCTCCAGGCAGCGGGCTCTGGCCTGCTCCATGGCCCCCTCCCCACAATCAAATGTCATTTTGTTGTTGTTGTTTAACCCTGTAGCTCAGTGGTTAGAACGGGGAGTCCTACAGCTCAACAGTTATAGCACTCGCCTAACAATCATGAGACCTGTGTTCGAATCCAGACAGGGCAAAACCTTGGGCAAGTTTCCTTACTCCACACGCTTAATAATAATCACCCCCCCCCCACAAAAAAACGATAATAAAATTGGTTATTTCAATCCATGAAAGTTTGTAAATGCTGCTGTGCACAATTGGCTACTGCGTTTCGACCACAAGTATAGTCAA
This sequence comes from Hydrolagus colliei, assembly GCA_035084275.1. Lineage (NCBI taxonomy): Eukaryota > Metazoa > Chordata > Chondrichthyes > Chimaeriformes > Chimaeridae > Hydrolagus > Hydrolagus colliei. The sequence continues at coordinate 963,422 of CM068745.1, read as the reverse complement.
TTCACTTTACAGAATATTCTGTGAAGCGCTTTGAGACGTCTAGAGGACGTGAAAAGTGCCACATCAAATGCAAGGATTATTATTGTTGCTTTACATTCTTAGTTGGGAAAGAACTTGCGAGTCTGTCAAGGACTGAACAGGATGTTGGTAGTGTTTGTTTTTTTAACTTGAATGATAGATTGAAAGCAGTTTAAGAGAAAATATATATTTTTTTCTCTGACAAGTGACTCAGTGTTTAGCTGATTGTAACCAAATCTGTTTTTTATCATGTAGATTTTTCTTTCAAATGTTGACAGTTGTACAGGGGAATAAATCATGTTCCACAATAGCCTGTGTGTTTACATTCTCTGCTTAGATTAATAACAGCTTCGTTTTTAAAAATCAATACAATCTGAGCAATATACGTTTTGCCCACAATATACAGTCAATTCACATTACAGTATATTCTGTGAATTGCTTTGACACATCTAGAAGACGTGAAAAGCGGTATATCAAATGCAAGCATTATTATTTATATTACCTTTTGCACAAAATTTATATATTTTTTTTAAAGTTCACTCCAACTTGGAAAATTACATTTTTGCTACAAGTAAAGTACAGTATCAGTATTATAAACAATTTGATGATATTACTTCCTGATGTGTCTGTAAGATAAATGTTTAAATTGCATGACCTTGCATGACAGTAGCTTTGCTCAGTCTCGAAGTATTACATTGACTCCAGCATCATCAACTGTAACAGGAAACATTGATATTCTTTCTCAGTTTGTTTTTATCTGATTATAATTGCTTAAATACAAGCAAACTGTTCTTTTCCTTTGATTCATTGTCTTTCTTTTACATTTGACTCTTTGTTTTTGCTTCTGTCATTCACTCTTTCTGTCTGTCAGAATTAAAACCTCAGCCCGATCGATCACCTGGGGTAAGTTTAGTCAGTAGACGCCTACAGCAACTGAGACTTCTGAAGGCCGAACAACAAAAACAGCAAGATCTGGTGCAGAAATCCCCATCAAAGCCTACCTCTGACCATTTCACCCACGAGGGCTCCTCACCTCATTCTAAATATTCAGGTTGCTGTTTGACTTAGCACCTCCCGTTTCTCCCATCTAATCAATTTTCCTGTTCATTTCCCACTAATCAAAGTAACTGACGTTAGGCAGGCTAACTGTTTGAATGTGCTGAATCAATTCTGCTTTCCAACAATAAGTAGAAATGGGTAAGCATGCAAACTTAATCGATGTGGTGTGGGGGTCTTTGCCACCTGACCTAATACATTTCTGTAGGAAACAAGGCTAGTTCCGCAGATGTTTCAGCAAGATCTCGGTTTGTTTGCACCAAGTGTCTCTTGTTCATGCAATCATATTTTCAAACAATGTGAATTTATTCAGGTTAAAATATCCCTAAGAGAATATTTCATGGAATTCATAATAGGATTCACTAACAGTGATTATTGAAGGTAAGCAAGCCAACCCATGGGAATTCCGCTCCAGTATTTACTTTGATTAACATGATGCACACTCCTACCATAAGGGTTGCATATTAGATCCCAATGTGAAAGCAAATGTTTCTAAAGTTCGGTTCTCTTGTTTGTTGTTATCACTGCCTGAATTTGGGAAAGGCCCTAGTATTTGTTCTAAAAAGAGCTCTGTTTCCCAGTAACTGAAAAGTAATTTAGTGAAAAGTGAAAACTTTTTTGACGGGAAAGAGGAAACTAATGTCTTAATATGTTTTAACATGTGGAGTATCTGTTGCAAAAAACTTTGAATTTTCAATGTCCAACTCTATTTTTGATTTCCCCTATACATATCTGTGGGAGATTGGGTAATATAGAAGTTAAACACTGAACTATTGTTTAGCAATAAGCCCAGTTTACTTGTAAAATTCTGTGAATTTAGGTCTGGTTGGTTGGAAACTACTAAATATGTTACCTGACCTAGATTGAAACATTTGATGCCCTTGGGTTTATTCCTACCAAATTTATGCCCAAAGCACCATAAATTTAGCACGAAAGGCACTTAGCGCAGAATCTCATTACGATGAGGAATATAATTCCAGTAAAGGCTGTGAAAGCTTTACTGATTAACTCATTTCTGTTTAGTGAATATCAGATTGAAAACACAATTGCGATCAAAGGCGATGCAGAATAGGCAGTTACTCCTTGGAGCTGGGGTGGGAGAAGCATAGGAATCGAGTAGTACATATATAGCAAGAGATTATTAATAATCCTTGCATTTGATATAGTGCCAAGTGCTCTGAGACGCCGTCCGGCATGGAGGGCGCTATATAAATCAAAGTTGTTGTTGTTGTTGTCTTGTCACAGCGTTGATATCCTAAAGTCTATCCACTTTACAGTGTACAGGATACACCGTAAAGTAGATTGACTGTATTTTGTGAGTGAAACAAGGCAGCCAGTTGCTCACAACAATGTCCGACAAACAAGCATCGAGTGGGCGACCAACTTTATTTGGGTAATTGTTGGCCAGAACACGAAGAGAAACTCTTCTCGAATAGTGCCATTTGATCTTTAACATCCATTTGAACAGGTAAATCAGACCTTGGTTTAAATGTCCCATCCGGAGGATGGATATTCTTAACCGACTTGTGACAGTCCTCCTTTGGAGATGGGTGAAGGTAAGTAGTGTCAGATTGACTCTATGATGACATATAGCGTGACGGTAGAGAGGAGGTGTTGGGAGTCATTGACCAAAATCTCATATCCATCAAGCTTATCTGGCTTATCAGGAAGATGGAACGATTCACTGGAGAGTAACTCTTGGCTCCAAGTGCAGAAAGCGGAAATCAATGAGTGTTTCTCAGACTGACAGGACATGCTGATGTTGTCTGGCGTGGTGGGTGCTTTATGAATCAAAGTTGTTGTTGTGCTATATGGGCCTGCGCTGTCTACATTTTTACAATGTACATCACTTACTTGGAATGGAATTAACAACAACAAAATGACACTTGTACAGCGCCTTTCACATCAGGAGGATGTCCCAAGGCACTAGACAGTCATTGTTTCAGACCCGAGCTGTGGTCGGGTGCAGGGAGGGTAAGTGAAAAGGGGGGAATTTGGGGTGACCGATGGGACCGTCAAAGAGGAAGGGCTTGAAGGAGGCCAGAAAGGTGGGCGAGGTGGAGGGACCACGGAATGGAGTTCCAGAGGTTGGGGGTAGAATGGCTGAAGGCTCGCTCGCCAATAGTGTGGTGGATGGGTTGGGGGACGTGGAGTAGGCCGCAGCCTGCAGGGCGGAGGGAGGGGACGTGGAGTAGGCTGCAGCCTGCAGGGCGGAGGGAGGGGACATGGAGTAGGCTGCAGCCTGCAGGGCGGAGGGAGGGGACATGGAGTAGGCTGCAGCCTGCAGGGCGGAGGGAGCGGGCAGCTTGGTAAGGGGTTAGGAGGTTGCCAGGCTCCGCAACTATCTCACCCCCCGCGCTGCCGAAACACTCGTGCACGCGTACATCACCTCACGGCTGGACTACGGAAACTCTCTCCTAGTCGGCCTCCCCAGTTCCTCCATTCACAGGCTGCAGGCCATCCAAAACTCTGCAGCCCGTGTACTATCCCACACCCGCCTCCGCGACCACATAACCCCCACCCTCGCCCGTCTCCACTGGCTCCCCATCCTCCAGAGGATCGAATTTAAGATCCTCGTCCTCACCTACAAGGCCTTACACGGCCTTGCCCCATCCTACCTAACCGATCTACTCTCCCCCTACACGCCCACCTGGACCCTCCGTTCAACAGGTCTTGGCCTGCTCCAAGCTCCCCGCCCGAACCGCCCCACCATCGGAGGCCGGGCCTTCAGTTTCTCTGCTCCGACCCTATGGAATGCCATCCCTCAATCCCTCCGTTTCGCCTCTTCCCTTTCCTCTTTCAAGGCCGATTTGAAGACTTTCCTCTTCGATCGTGCCTTTTGTTTCACCCCGAACTCTTTTACCTCCCCTTCGTGTTTCACCCCTTCCCAAACACTCCCCTCCCAGCTCGGGTCACACGCCTCTTGTTTAGCGCCTTGGGACGTCCTCCCGACGTGAAAGGCGCTATATAAATGTAAATTGTTGTTGTTGTTGTTGTTACAGAGGTAGGGTAGGGCGAAGCTGTGGAGGGTTTTGTAAGTGAGAACCAGGATCTTGAATTAGATCCTCTGGGTAATGGGTTAGGGTTAATCTCTGGGTGATGGGGAGCCGATGGAGTCAGGCAAGGATGGGGGAGATGGGGGCTTGGAGCAGTAGAGGTTGCATCTAAATTTGCAGATATCACTTAATTGAGAAAATTGGAATATTGTGAAAAAGGTTTCCGTAATGCTTCACTAAGACATCAATAGACTAGAGAAATGGTTGGGCAAGAGGCAGTTGCTGTTTAATGCATGTGATTGAGAGTTACTATATTTTGGGAGAAAGAACATTGAATTATAGGTTGAAGAATAAAACTCCGTGGAGTAGAGGAGCCAAGTACATTTTTATATAATATACTCACATTCAGTAAATAAAAAATGTGTCCCTAAATCTGTCATTATCATAGCCACTTTACATCAACGGGTATAACTTTAATTTATATAGCACCCGTCAATCTTGGAATTCATGCCCAGAATAAACTTGCTAAAGTCTGATAACTTCTTGCATCAGATGCATCCTCTTGGTAGGGAACGGCGATATATCGGTATATCGCTAAAACCCGATATGATTTTCATATCGATACGCCGATATAGACATTTTAAAAATACCGATATATCGAAAAACGATATATCGAGGTAAAAAATCGGGATGCGAGCACAATCAAATACAAGACCCAGAATGCTCATCTCTATACACAATGCACAGACCGAGGTGCAAAGCCGCCATCTTGTATTCATAGTCCTCGAATACATAATACAGGTATGCAAGGGGTGAGAGGAGAGAGACGGCTGTGGGTGGGGGGAGTGAGGGGGAGAGAGACTGCTGGGGGGTGGGGGTGAGGGGGAGAGAGACGGCTGGGGGGGGTGAGGGGGAGAGAGACGGCTGGGGGGAGGGGGAGATAGATGGCTGGGGGGGGGAGAGGGGGAGAGAGACGGCTGGGGGGGGGAGAGGGGAGAAAGACGGCTGGGGGGGGTGGAGAGGGGGAGAGAGACTGCTGGGGGGGGGAGAGGGGGAGAGAGACGGCTGTGGGGGAGAGGGGGAGAGAGACGGCTGGGGGGAGAGGGGGAGAGAGATGGCTGGGGGGGTGAGGGGGAGAGAGACGGCTGGGGGGGGAGAGTGGGAGAGAGATGGCTGGCGGGGGGGAGGAGAGGGGGAGAGAGACGACTGGGGGGAGGGGGAGAGAGACGGCTGGGGGAGAGGGAGAGAGAGACGGCGAGGGGGGGAGGAGAGGGGGAGAGAGACGGCTGAGGGGGGGAGAGGGGGAGAGGGACGGCTGGGGGGGGAGAGGGGGAGAGAGACGGCTGGGGGGGGAGAGGGGGAGAGAGACGGCTGGAGGGGAGGGGAGGAGAGGGGGAGAGAGACGGCTGGGGGGAGGGGGAGAGAGACGGCTGGGGAGGGAGGGAGAGAGACGGCTGGGGGGGGAGGGAGGGAGAAAGAGACGGCTGGGGGGGGGGTGGGGGAGAGAGACGACGGGGGTGTGGGGTGCGAGAGAGGGACGGGGGGGGGGGGTTGGGGGGGGAGAGACGGGGTGGATGTGATAATATATAGATAGATAGAGATGGGGGGGGATGTGAGAGAGGAGAGAGACACAGACAGAAAAACACAGAGATGGTGAGAGTGAGAGACACAGAGAGAGAAAGATATTTACCTCCTGAGAAGATAGGCCCCGAATGCGCGCGCACTCCAGCGCGCGCATGCGCAGTACGAAAAAACTGAAAATATCGATATTTCGGTATATCTCGATATGAGCCAACCGATATATCCATATCCGGAAAATTCCCATATCGCCGTTCCCTACCTCTTGGAATGATAAATTCTACATTGCAGTTTTTCAGGAAGAAAATAATGAGTTCTGATCATCTGGTCCTTGGTCATGTGGTTTGGTGATTCAGGCATCATGTTAGAGGCACAATCCAGTGGAGTTTGCTAAAAAAAAATTGTGATGAAGCAAGCAATTTGTCAAATGCCTCTAGAGGTGATATTTGCTTTTGTTTTATAAAAAAGCACAAACTGTCATCTATAGATAAATACAACTAAACAGCATAAATAATTATGTCTGACACCAAGGCAGACAATTGCCTGCTAATGAACACAAAGCATGTGGTTTATTTTTAAATAATAAATTATTACTGAATTTGGCTGAAACTTGGACTAAATTGTTATTTATAAAATTGAAAGTTTTTTTTAACTGATGTTTCACCCATTAAGTAGCCATCTTTTCAGCAAAAAATATTATTTGTTTCACCTCAATTTAGTTTTTAAAGTTTTACGTTCACTGTTGTTTTGGCTTGAGCAATTTTTCAATGTGTTTGCATTTTAAAGGTTTTTCTGATTTTCCAGATGAACCTTGTCACTGATATGATTGACCCATAAATATGTACAGTCAATTCACTTTACAGTATATTCTGTGAAGCGCTTTGGGATGTCGATAAGATGTGAAAAGCGCTATATCAAATGCAAGGATTATTATTATTATTATTTATTTTTATGTTGACTAATCACTAGGTTTTGGTATCATTTCTATGGAAGCAGGTATATAAAAAACACAATAAATGATATGTATCAGTCTTGAATTATTTTTTATTATGAATGTTTCAGAAATATTTTAAATCGATTCATAGAATAATATTATAACAGTAGAATTCAGCCGAACCAAGGACAAATTACTACAACAACAATTTGCGTTTATATCGCATCCTTCAATTGGAGTAGCATCTCAATGTTTATATTAGAACTGGAGGCAAAATGTCATCAGTGATGGGGGTGTTGCTGCACATTTGTATGTTTAAGAAAAATGGTAAAATAGTAATAGCGAAAAGGCTATTCTTGCTGGAGATCTTGATGAGGTTATTCTGATCTTCTCCATGTTGTTCAAGTCATTGGAAGTCAGGACTCGGTTTATGTGTTGCTTGTTATCACTCTCAACTCCAGGTCAGAAGGTTGATATTCTAGAGAAGCAGTGTACTATCAAGGTGACATCCTTTTGCACAATAATAACAAATTATTAATAATAATTATTATTCTTTTGGATAATGGTCTGTCTGTTCTTTTGTGGATGTTAAAGATCCATGACACTATATGAAGAGAGAAGGGAGTTTTTCTTCAATGTGCTGGCCAATAGATTCCAGGTGAATCGATCATTCAGTTCACTAGTATTTGTGGGACCTTAACTTGCACAAAGTGGCTGCTGCAGTTGTGGACTAAACCAGTCATTATACTTGACAGTTCCTAACGTAAACCTTTTAAAATTATTTGGACCTGATATGCAACAATGAAAATCACAGTTATTTTTAATTCTCTTTAGATGCTAAACTATGAGGTCAATTTAAGCAGGTTCCTGTTTTTAACCTAACGTAGGGACCATGGAGATGGCCTGTTAATGGATTGAAATGTTGGTTTGAAATATGCCACCGCAGTGATTTCCTGGGTTCCCCACTGAACACTGCAGCAAGGTTTTTCAGAAGCGTTATATATTAGATCTTGAAAATCTAAATAATTAGATTATTAGTTTGTAGATTCCAGCTTTTTGCTACAAGCAAGTTATAATACAGTTGAATTGGAATTGTGATTCAATTGTAGAGCAAGTGTTTTCATCAGTAGCCTCTTTACTATTCTGAATTGAATGTCACTAGTCTAATGTTTTCTGTAGTAGATGCTGCTGTAACCCCTAAATTACTGCTTCCTCCTCCTTTTTTGATAAGAATATTGTGTGTGCTCAGGGGGCAGGGAAGTACTATAGGCCTCCCACCTCCACTAACAGGTATACAGTCAATTCACTGTACAGTATATTCAGTAAAGAACTTTGAGATATCTCAAAGATGTTATAAGGCACTACATCAGATTATTAGCATTAGCATAGAATCCTTGAAAATGTCCTATTGATCATTTTCCTTCCTGATGTTCTCCTCCCACAACGTCGACATATTTTTGGTTCCCACTTAGCAGTTCTAATGATGTTTATTGTAGTTTCATACACACGACTAAATGGCTGCCCATCGGATAATTCTGATATTGAGTATTACTAGTCTAGTCACATCTATCTAACCGGCGTTCTAACAGTCCTAAATGCTGATTTTCAGATTTCCCTCATGTAGCCAAGCCACTTTCTTTAGGCATTATATAATAGTGCAGCTTTCTTTTTAAAAGCTATTTCAAAGTAAAGATTTTTCATTAAAAAAATTATATTTATATTGATTCAAAATCATTTTGCAAAATGAAATTTGTTAAACTTGGGTTTCCTGTTCCGGAAGCCATGAATTATTGACTGAGATTTAATAGTGTATAAAGGTCACTGTACCATCAATATGGAGCTAGTTTTGTATTCTCTCCTCTCCATACAACATTCCGGAAGGCTATACTAGGTATGATTTCAATTAAATACAATACAAATTAACAAATTGCTTTCACAGATGATAGAAGTCCCATATACTTTTCCCCCCAATGGATTACCCTGGCAATGGGGGCCCAAATGCTTAAAAATTGATCTTAGGACAAAAATAAAGAACCCCTTGTATATCAGACTAACAAAAGCTCTGTTTTAATGAGTTTGACAGGCTAATCAACCATAGGAAATATGGTCCTTGGCCTGACACTATTTTCACCCACTGTACAGTGATTTTCAAATCTCCCAGTGGGTGTCAGCATGGGTAGGAAATGGGAAAGCTATATTTTTGTATGCCTGATACTGAAGAGTTACAGCATCCCCATTGAGTGTTTTGAATGTTAATGTTAGGGTTTTAATGTTGGAATAAATAATTTTCATATCAGCTATAGCACAGATAGATGAGTTCTACTCTCTCAACAGCAAAGTCGTAACTACATCCTGTGGCACTCTGTGCTTCCTACATTGAGGGCATTTTTTTGTGCAGTAAACGCATGCCCACTGGGAAATGGGTTAAGACTTTTTGCATGGGACCCTTTTTGCATGAGAACAGATTTTAATCAAGGCTGGATTCAAATCCAGAATTTATGGGTGAATGGCCATTGTGCTAACCCAATGTACCATCTGTTTTCTGTCTCATTCCTTAACCGCCTCCCCTTTCACCCCAGTAACAAAGCAAGGAGAAATGCTCAGAGAAATGATTGAATTTTGAAACATCCATACCTCACAGCATCGATTGTGTGCTTTAGATTTAGGAAAAGTAATCTGTTTTTGTGGCTGTTCTAGTTTACATTATCATACCTCACGGCATAAAGCTTCCAGTTATTTCACTTGCTTGTAGAAAATAGTTTTTTTGGAAAAAAAAACTATACACAGCTTTGTGGCTTTTCTTTGCTTGGAGAAATATCTGCTAAAATGCATTTTTAATTTTTAAGTTAAATCTAATTTTTGTTTCAGATTCTCCTTCTTCTGTGGTAAACAAACAGCTTGGATCCATGTCACTTGATGAGCAAGAGGGTGCGTGCAGAAAGAGATATGTGTACCAAATGCATATTTCTTTATTAATTCCTCCAGTACTTCATCTGTTATGTGAAGAATTGTTTTGCTTTTTATTTCCATGGTCCCTTTGTGGTTGCATTGTTGTCGCCTCAGTCTTTTTTTTTGTCTTTTACTTGAATGAGCATTGAGTCCCGCTATTTGACTATCTGCAATATGAGGATTTTAAACAGTTGAAATAACTTGCATACTATGTACAATTTGAAAGCTAGGTCCTCCCTTGTACTGAACTCTTAATGACCTCATACTGAAAAATAATGACAAAATAATCGTTCTTTTTCACCTGTAACATCAGCTTTTCTTGAGTTATATATTAGTCAGATCAAAGCAGGTTTAAACGTCCTGAGTCTGTGAGTCCTGGACATTTTGTGGAGTGAATAGATGAATGTAATGTTCTAGGGATGATTTCTGTTTGGGGAAAGAACAAACCTGATAACAAAGTACTGTAGTTTCCAAATGCCAACTTGTTTTGTGGCGGGCAGTGGCTTTTTACATCAAGGATTGACCAAAGTGAAAATGTCAACCCTTTGGCTTTTCACTGGCTCTGAAGTTGGTTTGAGCTGACAACTGTTTATGCTTACGTGCTTTAAATTCCAAAATAGGCATTAGGAAAAGGGAAGCGGATGTGGGGAATAAAGTTTCAATAAAAGTTTAAAAAGGTAGAAGATTTTCTTAAAATCAGACCAAGTTAAAATAAAAACCAGACTGAGAATAGAGAAAACAAAAAAGTAGAATGATTCAAGGGATGTAAATGTAGCTAGAAATTTATAATGTATTAGACTGGTTTGGTATTTAGGTCAGTATCGATTGAAAATCTGCAGAATCTCGTAGCCAACCCACAGAAACAGAACAGCATCTCTGCAGACCTGCATCGCAACAACAGCCTTCCTGAATCGCAACAACAACAAGTTTGATTTATATAGTACCTCCACCCGGACGGTGTCTCAGAGCAATCTGAGAACATGCACCAATATGTCTGTTCCAAAATGTTGTTTCCCATCATCCTATTGATGAACGTAACATTCTCAAATAGTTGCTTTATCGTTTTACTCTCCTTCATTTCCTCTCTCCTCTGTTTTTAGCATCCCTGAATCAAAAACAAAAGGGATTTTTGTTCATATCCAGTCATCTATGATGTATGAACACAAACTAGCTGCCAATTAATTCATTCAACTTTTCACTAAACTTGTAAAGTGAACTTTCTGACATCAGACACTGTGTTCCTATAGAACATTAAATGTTGGAAATCCTACATGTGCTCCTGTAAATATTACTTTATTATAATGTCCTTTATTATCTCAGGCTCCAGTGATTTTTAAAATCCCAAATACAACAACTTGAATTCAAAAGGCAACTGTGTAATGGGTTGTATATTTTCACCTTTTCTGTGCTCCTGATTCAGATCAACATTTTCTGTACATCATATTTTCCCTCTTTTTGTTCCATTTACCTCCTCTTTTCCCTCCTTATCAGCGTGTTTACACTCCAACATACTAAAGTTGTAAAATTCCACTCCTGTGTGTAATAACTGGTTAGGTTAAGAATATTCTTTATTCGTGTCAGTAGTGCCTTTGTACAGTACTAGTAATAAATCTGTAAGATTGTTATGTGTGTGAGTTTCCCCTCTTCCCTTCCAGACCAAGTCTAGATAGAATCCACCAATTTCCCTGCTCCTATTTTGTAGCTAGAAATAGCAAAAAAAGGTATTTGAGAAGTAGATAATATCGTTTATTGGATATTCCTTGATTTTCTTGTTGGCTGTTGTTTAAACTGTTGAAGTTGTTCACTGCATAGTTTGTTGTTAGAGGAAGGACGCTGGGTGACCAATTGATATTATTTTCGAGTTGTGACATTGTTTGCCAAAGGATTGATGCTTTGCCTTATTTCCAATATGGTAAATACTGTAAAGAGTGATAATAAGCAGTTTGAGTTTTTTGTTAAAAAAAAGGTTATCTTTCAGACAAAATCTGAACAATAGTCATTCTTAGAAAAACATTATAGAATGATGAGAAATATGTAAAAAGTTCCGTACTATTAAACGAGTAACAAATATCCAGTTATTCTTATTTTAAGATATTTGTCTGATGTGACAGTGTTTTTTTCCAGGCAATCATCCTGATTCCAGTACACGAACAGGGGGCAGTGAGCCGGTGCTTAGTCTGCATTACAGTACAGAGGGAACTACTACAAGTACAATCAAACTGGACTTTACTGATGAGTGGTACGTGTAGTATTTAGCTCGCTCCAGCAATCTTGCATACATTGTCTTCAAAATATGTTAATTTTGACACATCATCTTAATGTTTAACTTTCCTGCGCTGATTTGTGGGGAGTGAGATTTTCATCTTAATATTTGTTTCCTTTTTCCACCTGTCGAATCTTTGTCCAGCTACCCACCAGTCAGGAATTTTGAAACAATCACTTGAGAAATTTTATTTTGAATATTTGGGAGGTTATTGTGTTTACACAGAAAATAGCAAAGCTGTAGTGATTTTCTTTTGTTTTTGGCTGCTACTGGTGGTTCACATGCATTAATCAACAAAAACAACAACAAAATTATATTTATATATTTATAGAGCGCCTTCACATTGGGAGGACATCCCAAGGCGCTGAACAGTCAGGACGGGACCCGAGCAGGGGAGGGGGGCAGGGGGGAGGGGAGGAGAGGGGAGGGAGACTTAGGAGGGAAACAGAAGGCGCGGTTGAAGAGGAGGGTCTTGAGTCCGACCTTGAAGGAGGCGAGGGAGGGAGCGAGGCGAAGGGACTGTGGGATGGAGTTCCAGAGTGTGGGAGGCAGAGAGGCTGAAAGCCCGGCCACCGATGGTAGGGCGGGGTACAGAGCAGGCCTGAGTCTGCTGAGCGGAGGGGGCGGGGAGGTTCATAGGGGGACAACAGGTCGGAGAGGCAGGTGGGGGGCGAGGCCGTGAATGGCCTTGAAGGTGAGGAGAGGATCTTGAATTTGATCCTCTGGGGGATGGGGAGCCAATGGAGCCGGGCGAGGGTGGGGGTGATGTGGTCGCGGAGCTTGGTGCGGGTGAGGGCACAAGCTGCAGGGTTCTGGATGATCCGCAGCTTGTGAAGGAAAGAACCAGAAAGGCCAACGAGGAGGGAGTTTCCATAATCAAGCTGAGATGTGATGAATGTGTGGACAAGGGTTTGGGCAGCCTGAGGGGTGAAGCGGTGGCAGAGTCTGGCGATGTTGTGAAGGTGGTGGAAGGCAATACTGGTGATGGCGCAGATGTGGGGGAGAAAGGACAGTTGAGGGTCAAATAGGATGCCCAGGTTCCTGACTGGCTTAGAGAGGTGGAGAGTGCAGCCTCGGATCCTGATGGTGTCAGCACCTGAGGCTAATCAGGAGGGCCTCATTCTTGCGCACATTCAGCTGGAGAAAGTTGTCTTTCGTTCAAGACTCAATGTCAGACAGACGGACAGGCAGTCAGGACACTGGTTGTCGCGGAGTCGAGTGTGGAAGCGAAAAGGTAGAGTTGGGTAAATATTTAATGAACAGTAATATAGTACAATTAATTATCCCGACTGATTAAAATGGAAGTGACCATTCTGATCCTGTGTGTGGTACATTAGTCTGCAGGGTTGGTTTGACAATTGTTTACTGTATTACCAGGAGTGGTCCAGCTTCAGGTTCAAGAGGAAGTGAAATTCAATTCAAGAGAAATGATCCGGACGAAACCCAACAATTACACAGTGCTGGGGACGTCACAGAAGAACTCACAAAATCAAGTAAGACTCCTCACTCGGTTGTTGGATTATAAAAACATAAACTAGATTTTTATCAGCTTCAGAGAATGTTGATGGCTAATCAGAGAGTGGTATACTGGGAAAGATAGGTTTCTGGTTAGTGTCGGTGAGCCAAAGGCACCATGATGCGTTGTTGTGGAGATCAGACGCCCAAGGTTTCTCCTGATGTTAGCTTGAAGACCATTACTTTAAAATTGCAGACTGCAGAATTTTGGAAAATTCTTCAGTTCAGTCTTACCTTGAAATCTGCACTGCTTAAAATCCATTCCTGAAAACCAACGTCTACATTAAAACTGAATTCAAGAATATTTAAAAATGGTGCAAGTTCATAAATTTTAAATAATGTTCTTTGGGCTAAGAACATGCTTTTAGGTTCAGCTTTGGAATACCAGAGTTTGAGTTTTTAAAACTGAATTGAAGTCTAAGGTCTATGCAACTACTTAACTTGTTTATTGGATAACTGAGTCTTACCTCTTTCATTGCAGATAGTTCAACAAGCGAATTGTCTGAGCAGTCAGGGAAACGGACGTGCAAGATCCGACATGTGGAGGCAGATGAAACTGGTAAAGAAGGAGGTGCGATAGATGAGATCAAGGACAGTAAAGAGGATGACTTCTGCCCCAGTATCCCAGCAGGTCCAGATGGGGGAAATGAACAGCGGGAAGAAGATGCTTTGCTTCAAAGCACAGAAAGCAATGAGAACTGCAACAGAATAACTGAGTCCAATCAGCCATTGGAAACAGCGACACCGTCTAATCGGGATGAGTCGACCAGAGCTGTTACTCGGGAAACAGATGACAGTGACGACGATCCCATTTTAATTCCATCGGCAAGGTTTCGGTCAGGACCAGGACATAGGTATGTAACTCTTAACATTTCACAAACGAATGCTCAATATACTGAATTCTCCATAAATTTTAGTAATTTGAGTTACCTACGAGCTAATAGCATACAAGACAAATTTTGTTGCATCCAAGTGCCTCATATTCTTTTATTTTAATTATCAAGTGTAATAGCTTTGTTGTGGGCAGTCGTTTCGAGTGCACAGCAACATCCAACAAACAGCCACAAGGCGAATGCCCATTTTATTTGGGGAATTGTTGGCCAGGACACGAGGAAAATCTTTCTCTCTTCAAATAGTATTATATAATAGCATTATACAGTACAGAAGGCCACTTAGCCCATCATGTTTGCTCTTTTAAAAGAGGCGACCAAATCAACACCACTCCCCTGCTCTCTCCCCACAGCCCTGCAAACATGTCCTCCCCAAATAATTACCTATTTCTCTTAAAGTTATTGTCAAATCGTCTTCCACCAGATTCCAGATTCAAACAACTCGAGAAAAAATGTCTCCTCGCCTCTCTTTCTTTTAACAACTATTTTAAATCGGTGTCCACAGGTTAGAGACCTATCTGCCACTGGAAATAGTTTCTCCTTGTTCACCTTATCAAATCCCCTGACAATTTTGTTAGCTTCTTTTTAATCTCCTCTTAACCTTCTCTGCACCAAGGAGAATAATCCTAGCTTCTCTAGCCTCACCTCATAACTGAAGTCCCTTACTCCTGTACATCCTGGTAAATTTCCTTTGCACTTTCTCCAATGCCATGACATCTTCCTTAAGTGTTGTGCTTAGAGCAGAACACAGTGCTCTAGCTGAGGCCTAACCAGTTTTTTATAAAGGTTCATCATAACTTCCTGCCTTGTATTTTATGCCCATTTTTATAAAGCCTAGTATTCTGTATGCTTTTTTAAAGCTTTATCTACCTGTCCTACTACCTTCAAATATTTACTTTTAAGATTGTACCATCTTGCTTATATTGCCTCTCCTCATTCTTCCTCGCAAAATGCATCACTTCACATTTATCCGCATTAAACTTCACCTGCCACATGTCTGCCCATTTTACTAGTCGGTCTATGTCCTCTTGCAGTCTGCTAATATCCTCCTCACCATTTACTACTTTTCCTAGCTTTTCCTGCAAACTTGGAAGCTGTACTCCCTATAACCAAGTCCAGGCCATTTATATTGACCAAAAGCAGCAGTGGTCCCAACATGAACTCCTAGGACACACTTCCTTCCAGTCATAAAAACAACTAATTACCACAATTCCCTTCTTCTTGTCTCTCAGCCAGTTCTGTATCCACACTGCCACTGTCCCTTTAATACCGTTGGCTTCTGTTTTGCTTACAAGTCTCTTATGTGGCACTTTTATCAAATGCTTTTCAAAATTCATATAGACTACATCAACCCTTCATCCACCCTCTCTGTTACTTAATCAAAACACTATCAGGTTTGTTAGACATTATTTGCTTTTAACAAATCCATGTTAACAGTCATTTATTAACCCATATTTTTCTAAGTGAAAATTTATTTTGTCCCAGATGAAGTTTCCCCATAACTGACATTAGTCTGACTGGCTTTTAGTTCCCAGGTTTATTCTTCTGCCCCTTTTTGTACAAGGGAATCTGCCAAATCATCCTTCTAATCCCCAAAATCTTGGTGACAAAGAACAACCCCAAGCTCCGAATCTCCACCACCCACTGGCTCCTCCGTCCACCCTCCCACACCTTGTCCATTCTTTCCTCAAGCTCTGACTCTCAGGAGATGCTGGATTTCCTCAAATCCAGAATCAATGGGATCCGTTCAGCTACCTCCGCCCCCTCCCAAACACCACTCTTTCCCCATTGCTCCCACATTCTGTCCCCTATCTATTCCTCCCTCCACATCTTCAAACTTGCCTCCCCTTCTTCTCTCATCACCACCACACAACAAAAACAAAAATTACACTTGTATAGCGCCTTTCACATCAGGAGGACGTCCCAAGGCACTGTCTGCCAAGCCTCCCACCCTACCTCAAACAAAAACAGAAGTTGCTGGGGAAACTCAGCAGGTCAGGCAGCATCCATGGAGAAAGGAAAAGGAGTCAACGTTTCGGGTCGACAACCCTTCATCAGAACTGGGGCTTGTTTGGAGGGAGAGGTTTCTTAAGGACGTTAAAGGGGGAGAGGCAGGACATGGAAGGCAAAGGAGACAAAGAAGACAAAGGAAAAGGAAAAAAAAGTGTGTTAACTGATGGGTTGAATATGTGTTAAAGGCTTCAGGGGGAGAAACACAGAAGGGGGTGGGTTTAAACAAAACTGGGGAGAAGTGGTGTTTAGTGGTGATAGAACAAACAAAACACCAGAGAGGCAGGGGGTGTCTGGAGTTATGATTGTGATGGGGGAAAAAAAGGGAGGGAGGTGGGGGGGGTGGAGTGGGGGGGGGGAAAGCTCTATGGCCTAAAATGGTTGAAATCAATGTTGAGTCCAGATGGCTGTAGTGTCCCCAGTAGATAGATGAGGTGCTGTTCCTCAAGCTGTCACTGTGAGTCACTGGAACAGCGCAGGGGAGGCCATAGATTGAAAGATCAGCCTCTGAATGTGACGCAAGTTGGAGGGAGACAGGAAGATCAGGGTTGACATTCCATATAGAGCGAAGATGCTGCAAATCGGTCTCCCAATCTGTGCTTGGTCTCCCCAATGTAGAGGAGACCACACTGTGAGCAGTGGATGCAGTATATCCTACATTGGTGGTAGTTAGGGAACGGCGATATATCGGTATATCGCTAAAACCCGATATGATTTTCATATCGATATGCCGATATAGACATTTTAAAAATACCGATATATCAAAAAACAATATATCGAGGTACAAAATCGGGATGCGAGCACAATCAACTACAAGACCCAGAATGCTCATCTCTATACACAATGCACAGACCGAGGTGCAAAGCCGCCATCTTGTATTCATAGTCCTCGAATACAATATACAGGTATGCAAGGGGTGGGGGGAGAGAGACGGCTGTGGGTGGGGGGGGTGAAGGGGAGAGAGACTGCTGGGGGGGGAGGTGAGGGGGAGAGAGACGGCTGGGGGGGGGTGAGGGGGAGAGAGATGGCTGGGGGGGGGGAGGAGAGGGGTAGAGAGACGGCTGGGGGGAGGAGGAGAGGGGGAGAGAGACAGCTGGGGGGAGGGGGAGAAAGACGGCTGGGGGGGGGAGAGGGGAGAGAGACGGCTGGGGGGGGGGGAGAGGGGGAGAGAGACGGCTGGGGAGGGGAGAGGGGGAGAGAGACGGCTGTGGGGGAGAGGGGGAGAGAGACGGCTGGGGGGGGGAGGGGGGAGAGAGACGGCTGGGGGGGGGGGAGGAGAGAGAGACGGTGGGGGGGAGGGGGGGAGAGAGACAGCTGGGGGGGGGAGGAGAGGGGGAGAGAGACGGCTGGGGGGAGGGGGAGAGAGACGGCTGGGGGGAGGGGGAGAGAGACGGCTGGGGGGAGGGGGAGAGAGAGACGGCGGGGGGGGGAGGGAGAAAGAGACGGCTGGGGGGGGGTGGGGGAGAGAAACGACGGGGGTGGGGGGTGCGAGAGAGGGATGGCGGGGGGGGGGGGAGAGACGGGGTGGATGTGATAATATACAGATAGATAGAGATGGGGGGGGATGTGAGAGAGGAGAGAGAGACATAGAGAGACACAGACAGAAAAACACAGATATGGAGAGAGTGAGAGACACAGAGAGAGAAAGATATTTACCTCCTGAGAAGATAGGCCCCGAATGCGCGCGCACCCGGAATGCGCGAGCACCCCGATGCGCGCGCGCATGCCCAGTACGAAAAACGGGAAATATCGGTATTTCGGTATATCTCGATATGAGCCAACCGATATATCCATATCCGGAAAATTCCCATATCGCCGTTCCCTAGTGGTAGTACATGTGAACTGGTGGCCCACAAGGAAGCTGTGTTTTGGTCCCTGGAGAGGGGTATGGGTGGAGGTGAAAGGGCAGGTATTACATCTCCTGCGCTGGCACGGGAAGGTGCCAGAGGAAGGAGAGCAGCTGGTGGTGCTGACAGCGGAGAGGACCAGAGAATCCCGGAGGGAACGGTCGTTTTGGAATGCGGGGAGGGAAATATATCCTTGGTGGATGGGTCACGTTGCAGATGACGGAAGTTTCTGCGGATGATGTGTTGAATAGTGAGGCTGGTAGTCTACCCTACCTATTTGGGGCTTTTAGTATCAACAGAGCCTCAGTAGAAGAATCTCTGAATGATCTGCCCCTCCAACTTCTGCCAACAAGATGGACCAGCTGGTGTGGCAAAGAGAAACCGAGAATTTAATGTTGACCTGCCTGGTTCAGGGATCAGACTATCAAGGCAATGACTTGATTCTAACATTGTATTGCCAAGCTCACCTCCAAAGAGCCTCCACTTGGATTTTCCCGCTCCCTCACTGCCAGTGAGGAGGAATATCAAATTATAAGCAAATTCATTTTGAATAAAGATTTTTTAAATATTGAATTCCCCTTATTGCTATAGTTTGCAGGAATACAATTGAAACCTCAATCACAGATCTTACTGTACAGGACTACCAATAGGAAGTAATTATATACAATGTTTCTTCATCAGCCTTTAGAAATTAGTTGAATTTTCTTATTCTTCATTTGAAGAATTCTTTCCTAATTACATTTGTAGATTGGTAGCAATGTTTTTTTAAAATATCTTTAGCAAAGCTTCTGAATTCAGACATATACTTTTCTGCTTTGAATTTAAAAAATTGAAATCACCCCAGTTTTAAAGAATAGAGCCTGACCTTTTGCATAAAATGTTATCATGACATTATCACAATGATAAATAATCCTTGTATTTGATATGGCACCTTACCATGTTGTGCGGACGTCTGAAAGCTTTTGTTCCACACAGTAGATTACAATGAGCATTTTGTAGTTAATAAGAAAACAAATTTGCATACAGTAATGTCCCACAAACAGCCAATAAATTAATTACTTTTTTTATTCACTCTGCTCGCTTACAGTGACAGTAAGAACATAAAAACATAAGAATTAGGAGCAGGAGTAGGCCATTCGGCCCTTTGAGCCTGCTCCGCCATTCAATAAGATCACGGCTGATCTTCTCACCTAACTCTGATTACCTGCCCTATCCCCATATCCCCTAATCCCTCTATTTTTCAAAACTCTATCAGTCTCAGCCTTGAAAATGTTCAAGGACTGAGCATCTACAGCCTTCTGGGGTAGTGAATTCCATAAATTCATTACCCTCTGGGTGAAGAGTAACACTCTGTTTCTTCAGTCTATTGCTAATATAGTACAGAAGCACTCGCCTCAAGAAATATTGTGCATTCTAATCCAATATTTAACTTGAGTTGACTCCCCAATGTATACTGGCCAGAGGTGCCACCCCTCAGACAAAACATTAAAATAAGAACCTGCATTTTAGATAGACCCTTAATCTCACACGACACTATTCAGAGAGTGAATGTAATTTCTCCAAATACTGTGGCTAATATTATTCCAGGATAATTGGTCCCTTGCCCCATAGTTATGTGAACACCCTTAATGTTGCAAATGGCTAGAGAAAGAAGTAACCACCCTTGCCTCTAATCACTCATGAAGCAATCTGAGATGCTTCAATGTGAGAAGGTGCTATAAATAGTTATGTATACCATAGAAGCAATGCAGTAGAACCTTTTAAGTTCAGAACAGAAGAACATTTAAATCTATCTGAAGCCTTTCACAGTTGACTAGGAATAAAAGAAGTTTCAGCATGAGCACATTAATAGCTACCATTGAGTTGAATTAACGTATTTTTACAGTTGAGTAATTTAGAGCGTGCATCATAACTAGGAATAAAATCAAATTAAGACAAAAGATTGAAAAATACTTTTCGCACAGATATCACATGTTTTTTAGACCAGTGTCATTATACAGTGGAGAAGTGAGCCATAAACATTTAAATTACTTAAATAATTTTGATACCAGTCAATCTCTCAGTGCAAAATTTATGTTATAATTTGACCGAAGTTTCTCTTAATTTATTATTACAATCGATTGCTTGAAAATAAGTTTTTTTCTTTAGGGGTGCAAATTATAAGGTATTTATTGTTCAAATGAAAATCAATCTGATTTTAGTCACATATTGATGATAATAATAATTCTCCTTGCATTTGATTTAGCGCTTTTCACATCTAGACACCTCAAAGTACTTCACAGAATGTACTGTAAAATAAATTGACTGTGTGTGCGTGCGTATGTGATACATGGCAGCCAATTGCTATAATAGTACAGTAAAAGCTTGGTTATCCAGCAACCAACCAACCAGCACGCTCAACCAATACAAGTAAAATTTGAGTACACGCGGTTTTCCCTGCGTGCGAATGCGCACTTATTAAATTTACCGAACGCGATTTTTCCGAGTGCGCTGTTTTCCAGGAACGTAACCCCCTCGTTCGGCAAGGGTTGACTATACTATTTATGTATTGCTTTGTTGGTAAGTATCCATACAATATTCTGTTGTTATTTAGTCTAGTATTAATATGGTATGTTTTTAAATAAGTTAATCTTTTATGTAGGATTTTCAGCAACTTGCCGCTCAAATATCCGGCATTTTTGATTAACCGGCTCCGGGCAGGTCCCGAGGGTGCCGGATAACAAAGCTTTGACTGTATATTGCGAAAGGCAACAATTTATATGCATCACAAACTAAATTTAAAAAGAAACTAAAATTTCCTGAAATTACATTTATTATTTATTTAATTTTGAAGTGTAAATTAAGTTGATTGAAATAATCAAGTTAGCTGCAAAATATAAATAGCAGTCCTATCTTATGTATGTATGACCATTTTACTGAATGTATTGGGAATAAAATATTTTAAATTATCAAATGGCTACTCCTTAAATCATTAATATAATTTATTGTCAAACAAAAGCCTTCAATATTATACAATTGTCTGGGTCAGTGAACCAAATAGATACAGCCAAATGAACTCAATAGATAAATACAATTCATCTAAACTCTTAAGCACAATCTAAATATTTCCATACTGACCCCTGTGTGATGTTTATTTTCTTCACTATTAGTTGCAGGAATGGGATAGTTTGTGTATTATGCTAACTATTGAATTATAGTTAATTTTGGTGAAGAGACAATTCAGTTGTGAAGGAAAAAAGCTTTCTTTACATCAGGAATTGTTCTTATTGGGGAATGGGTATGGCAGAGGTGCTGGGGGAACAGCAGAAAGGCAAACTAGCGCCATCTTGTGTCCAACACCAGTATGTTATTCAACAGATTTTATGCCAAAATAGCCTTCCACATTTCACTGTAATCCTAGGAAGATTTTAATATATTGAATTCTCAGTATTTCCTCAGTAATAGATAGTGTGACATTTCTCGTCATTCAATGCCCTTTATAGCTGGTTGAAATAGACTTGTAGCTGGTGATAAGCATATTTGTACAAAACTGTTATTGAATTGTAAATTGTGAGTTAGTCCTTGTCATTAAATTATATTGAATTCTGTTGAGAAAACAATCAGTTTGCAAAATGGGGAGAAAAAAACCTTTGTTGCAAAAAAAAAAAGTGGATATTACATTTGTTCTGTGTAGTTTAAATTTAGTCCAGACTGAAATCATTGAAGTCTCATCTCAGCCAGCTGTGAAGATCTTAAACAAAATGAGTTGGAATGTCTAACTCTGTTTCCATTGAATGTGGGCCCATATTGGGAAAAGTACTCACAGTCTCGCACAAATTGGGACTAAAATAACAGTCTAACCTAGCTTGATGCTGACTGTGTGCCAAAAATAGAAAATGGTTACATTATTCACCTCGATGGGAACAAATGTACAGGAGTTATTTCAAAAGT
The DNA here is from genome assembly GCA_035084275.1 of Hydrolagus colliei. Taxonomy (NCBI): domain Eukaryota; kingdom Metazoa; phylum Chordata; class Chondrichthyes; order Chimaeriformes; family Chimaeridae; genus Hydrolagus; species Hydrolagus colliei. The sequence goes on along the minus strand of CM068745.1, from coordinate 941,436 downwards.
TGTTGTTTCTCCTTGTAGAGTACAGTACTAGAAATTGCAGCATAGGAAGATATTTGACTCATTCAATCACAATTGGTACCAACCTATTGATTGTTAATTGATCCTAGAATTGTGATATAAGGGAATGCGTTGCTTCCTCCTCCACACACTACAGGAACAGCCCAATCATCCAATGACAGAAGTCAGAAGGACATTATCTTTTGAAGTTTTAATTGTACCTCAGGGTAAGTTACATAATCTCCCCTTCCTGAACACTATGTAAATCCTTTATGTTGGTTACTTGCCACTGTGACATGCTTTGAGATATCTCATAGACTTAAAAGCCCTTTATCAAATGCAAGTAGTAGCATTATTATTATTGTCTGCTAGTCAATGAGATGAAGAGTTCCTCTATTTATAGAATAGTGTTCCTTGGTCTTTATTTTGACCCATTTAGATAGGTAAGTTGAAAAGTTTGGTATATTTAGAGCTGTAAGCCAGAAATAGTCTTTCTTTATACTATTTGATCGGCATACTTCACTTGGAAAACAGCATGTTCTGTGTTTAAACATTACTATATGCCTTTGGTGGTTTTCAAGGTTTGCCAATTCTCAAAGGACCTACCCAGGCTCAGAAAGACATGATACTTACTGATAACAGCCTTCAAACAACACGATCTTGAAGCATCTCGTTATTGCTTCAAATGTTAGAATGGCTTAAAGGTGGAAAGAAAGCCTTCTGGAAACAATATAATCTGGATCTTCACACTGCACCAGAAGCTAGCCTTACTAACAGTTCCAATAATTGCACTTTAGGGAGATGTCTGTGACAAACTACTGACTAAGCTATCATCTGTATCATGTAATGCCAGAAGAGATCCCACAGTCTCTTCGCCTCGCATCCTCTCTTGCCTCCTTCAAGGCTGGTCTCAAGACCCTCCTCTTCAATCGTGCCTTCTTTTGTACTCATTCAAAACTCTGCCGCCTGCATTCTCACCCGCACCAAGCTTCGCTCCCCCATTATCCCAGTCCTTGCCAGACTTCACCGGCTTCCTGTCCCGGAGAGGATCGATTTCAAGATCCTCACTCTTGTTTTCAAATCCCTCCACTCCTCTGCACCAACCCCCCGCTTCTCCAACCTCCTCTCTCCTCAAACCAGCACCCGTTGCCTTCACTCTACCGAGTCTGGCCTCCTCCATGTCCCCCCGAATCCTCCGCTCCACCCTCGGCGGCCGTGCCTTCAGCCACTACCCCCCGAGTCTCTGGAACTCCCTCCCTCACTCCCTTCCCCTCGCCCCTTCTCTTCCCAGTTTCAGGTCACAGCTGAAGACCGTTCTCTTCGACCGGGCCTTTGGTCACCTCTCTCCCCCTGCCCCTGGCTCGGCCCCGGGATCTGTTATTGTGAAGCGCTCTGAGACGCCGCCCGGCGTGGAGGGCACTGTATACATCACAGTTGTTGTTGTTCTGCTGTCCTCTCAACTCTCTCCCTCCCCTCCCCTCCCACTTACCCTGCCCCTCTCCCTTGCTCGGGTTCTGACTGGACTGTTCAGCGCCTTGGGATGTCCACTCGATGTGAAAGGCGCTCTATAAATGTAATTTTGCTGTTGAGATGATCAAATCCTCAAAAATGGTTAAAGCAATTTTACTCCATTTCCTTAGTATTGTACTACAGTAAAAGCCCATTTATCTGGCACCCTCAGGACCTGGCCAATGCCGGTTAAAGCGCCTGCTGGATATTCGGCCAAAAACGCGCAAAAAAAAAAATAATTCTATACATTTTTCCAGATAAATTCTGGTTAATCGAATGCGGACTTTTTTTTGCGATGCTGGTTAAACAGAAGTTACGGTTGAACAGGTGCCGGATAAATGGGCTTCTACTGTACTAGTATGGTGTTGATGAGCAATGTGGCTTATACACTAATTTTGAAGCTCAATATATTGTGTGACGTAGTTCAATCTCCATTTTGACCGTGCTTTCAATCACCGTCCTTCCCTTCACCTGCCCTCCCAAATCCCAAACCTCCAGCTCGGTTCCAAAACATTGACTGTCCAGCGTCTCGGGATGTCCTCTCGATGTGAAAGGCGCTAAATACAAATGTAAATTTTGTTGTTGCTTACCCATCACCTAGAAAATATAGAGACTTGAGATGTCTCGAAGACATGATTAGGCGTTATATCAAATGCAAGAATTATTATTGTTGTTGTTCTGTGACCGGTCATATCCACTTGGGGGAAAGGCATAGCGCTGGCCCCCAGTTCCTCTCAACGAAATCATTCGCAGTGATTTCATATGTATGTACTTTTGAAGATTAGGCTGGGAGATTAGTTTATTGTCTTGCTGATTATTGAAGCTTCGTTCAATCATTTCTGTATCTTATTAGATACAATTTCTCAGTTTACACTGTCAAGATACAACAATCGCTATCAATTGAGTCTGTCAAGTGTCTGAGGAAAACAAAAGAGCTTACTTCATTATCTGACTACAGCAGCGCTAATTTTGCTGTGAAGCATTTCTGCTGAGCCAAAAACTGCTGAGTAAAATATGGTCCAGAATTTAGCAGTATCAGCCAGTGTTCCCTGACAGTCCATTCCATTAGCTATACGTGGGAGGATTGAACCTTAGCTCTAGCCACAATGGATAAATCCAATGGAGCTCATATCAAATAATATTCTTGCAATCATTCGTACTGTAGACCAATTTTGTGAAAAACTCCCTAGTAGTGTAAGAATTCTGTTCATCCCCCCCAGGAAAAAGCTCTACAAGTTTGTACTGTACTTGGAAAGGAAAAGATTATACTTCCCAGCGCATGTGCTGGATGCAAGATAATCAACTATAATAATTGGACAAAATTTGTGCATTTGCAAGTTTCATATCTGTCTGTGACTGGGATCTCACAAGTGCATTTATGATATTTTGCAGACCATCCCGATGACAAAACTGAAGAGTTCTGTTCACTCAATCAGGACAACAGTAATATCGCTTTATAATTTTGGCAAAGAGAATTCCTGCATCCTTTTTCTTCATTGCCCAATGAATGTTCAAGATATCCAAACACAATGAGTCAAGTTCCATCTCATACACTGGCCAAGAACCATGACATGTTCCTTAAAGCCCCACTTGAGTTTGGATCATTTGTTTAATTTTCTGACTATAGGACCCTTGTTCTTGTTCCTCTGCTTCTGTTCTGCAGTTCAAGTGGTTACACTTATTCTAGAGTCTTTAGAACTTACAGAAAGTTAGTTTTGCATTTTTGCAAAAAACAAGATTTTTGTATGTGATTTTTATTTGTTACCTGAACTCTTGCAAATCTTCCTGGTCAGTAGATTAAGTTTACTGTGTGGCCTGCACCGACTTCTGTATACTCCATCCCACAAAATATACAGTCAATTGACTTTACAGTATATTCTGTGCTGTGCTTTTGGACGTCTAGAAGATCTGCTAGGCGCTGTATGAAATGCAAGGATTATTATTCCCATTTAGACTATATCAGTAAGATAACATCCTATGATTTTCTTATGAAGATTCTTGAAAATCAGGCTTTTCATTTAGAGTTTAGTTCCCTGTTTGGACATGATCTTCACGTTGCAATAACTTGTGCAACTAATTTTTGAACCCACAGCTTTAAGCAATTTTCTTTTTCAAACTTGGAAAATTGAATTAGGGTCAGCAAGTAACTGCTTTTGTTTTTAATTATCCATATTTGACTTGCCTCAAAGATTGAGCATCACCTTCCACATTTCCTCTACAAGGTAATTTCAGAAATCTATAAACTTTAGAACATTTATATTGCTCCTAGTCATTTCACTTGTAAGAAGTTTTATTCTGAAGATACAGAAAAATCAACACATTCCATGTAGTAAAAAAATCTCCATGGCCGTGTTAGTGGCCTATGGGTACATTACACACATTCCCTACCCAGATTGACTAATTTATCCCAGAATACACTGCACATTTGACGAAAGCCTTAACTATAATTTGGACTACAAAGTTTCTTGGTAGAATTTACAAAGGGAGCCATTGGAAACACATCCTAACACTGGCAGTTTGTTAAGAGAGTACTTAATCCAGATATTGGCACAGATCAAACATTGTAGCCTTGTCCTCTTAGAGGATTAATTATCTTTTGAAACAAAATGAAGTTAAATGACCTGTCTCGTCAAAGTCTCCACATTCTTAGAATATCCATTGTATCACTTCAGTTTCTATGTTGTACTCTTGCCCTATATAGGTCTGATTGCTTAAAAATAAATGCATACATTATTTATGTCTTAGTTTTCATGACAAGTGAACCAGTAAGTAGTTTATTTGGGTACAGGAAGATTAAAAGGTCTTCAACAGAAAATGGCTTCATGATTTTTACTTTTCCCTCATTGGAGGATTGAGCTGTTTCTGTATTGTAATGGGCAATATCATCTAAAGGTAGGTAAACTAATCTTTTTATTCCATCGCTTTCACCACATGAAATTATGCCATGTTATAGCATGCTGTAGATCATACACTTAGCTGGGAACTTGTATTTTGGAAGAAACGCAGCACTCGAGGAGATATTGCTTGCTCGTTATTCTCAGCGTTTAAAGGAAGATTTTTTTTAAGTTAAAATAATCACTATATTCAGTTTATAGAAATGAAGACTAAACATGGACTCTCTGAATTTTCCCTTGAACACCTAATAGCATGCTGCTGGGCAGATTATATTCTGAATTCTATGGCTGATGTAGAATGCAGCTGATTGTTCCTTGACTTTCCCTCCAAATCATTCAAACTAATAGTTATCACTGTTTGGCTGTGTAGAACAGGATTAACATGTTGTAGCTGTCAGTCAGCATGCGAGGATTATATAAGATTGTACATCCATCATGTTTGGGCTGTGCATTTGTTTAAAGCTGCTTGATTACTCCTGTAAGAAAAGACAAGGATATGGCATTGTAAATTATGTTTCACTATAGGAAGTCACCATTCCAGTCCTTTAGGATCAAATTCAAGCTGGTAGCTCACTCCACAACATTGCAGATGCCATAGGAGATGGGTTGTCGGGACTCCTTATTAACAATGATTTCGCTTATTGGAACTTAGCAAAATGTTTTGTTCCATCATGTGAGAGAGTGCTGTATATGTAGTGTCAGCATAATGACATCTAAGGCTGATCATGTATATAACCTGAGCCCTTATTCTTTTTCTCCTTGATAGATTTACTTTCAGAGGAATGGCAGTGGGTGATAGAATGAGGTAATTCTATCTACTTAATAGTACTGAAGATTGGAATTACTGGTCCTTCATTTTGCAGTTAACAGTTATTGTTATCAGTTGAAACCACATTTTTCTCATAACTGATGACCCTTGAAGAGACGGTTCTCCTTGTGTTTCCTGCATGTGTGTTCGTTAAAATCAAAAGAAAATAAGACCATTTTCCTACTTTTGCTCAATGCAAATATCCTTATCCATCTAACATTGAAATTCTTTGACTAAATATAACGCAGAGCTGTAATCCCTGTATCCCTGTAATCATTTTTCTCAAAGCTCACCTTTATCTCACTGATATTGAATTGGAATGACACGATAGCCTCTAGGTCATTCTTTGGCCTTTCCTGAGAATGATTAGTAAATAGTGCCTAACATGTGGATATGTGGTGAGGAGGAGTTGGGTTAGGACTGCCTCAGCTCATTTTCCTTGTTTGAACCTACAGTCAGTGACTACATACTGTATCCGACTGTCCAAGATTCAGTTTTAACCTTGAACGTAAAATAAAATTACTGATTTTTTAAAAACTTATCATTTAAAAATAATATTAAGGATTGTTTCTTTGTGTCTCCCTCTCTTTCTTGTCTTGATCACATTTGTTCCTTGTGAATTGGTGTCTAGTATTTGCTCACTGTTTGCTAACAGCAATTCAGACCAGGAATGCCATGACAAAGCAATTTAACTTTAAATGGAGATCATTGTCTTAACAGCCCTCCTGTGTCTTGCATTTAAAATTTGTTTTTAAATTTAATATGCAGAATTCTGGAAAAAATTTAAAATTGGTAACTTAAAATACCAGCTTCCAATTTAAGATAAACTGAAAATGTCTAAAGTTCTACACAATCTTATATTGCTCAATGGTTAAAACTAACCAGTTTGGTGCTTTCCCATTTAAAAAACTTAAATAGAAGAATCCTCTGCCGTCCTTAGCTTACGTGCCCTAGTTTTAGAGCAGTGTGGGTGAATGCCCAGCAGTGGGCAGCTCATCATGTTAGCTATAATATGTTGCGTGACCACAATAGGATGTGGCAAGGAAACAAAATCTTTGTATATTTTAAAAACAATTTTTCATTAATTATTTATTGGAGTATTTTAAGAAGCACTTTCAAAGCAATTTGTGCAATGTTTTGGGCCATTTACAGCTGTGGAAACCTGCCCATTTTCATGAGAAATGTAGTTAATGGAATCTGGAAGTGGTACATGACAGTAAAGAGCAATTGTACTGATAATTAAGAATGTTTCAATACCTGTAAAAAAAACTATTAAAACTAAACGTTTGATGAATGTACTATCTTAAAACATCACAATGAACAACCAAATTCCAACAAACAAAACTACATCATTTACAACAACCAATGTACATTTGTAGAGCACCTTTCAGGTCGGGAGGACGTCCCAAAGTGCTGAACATTCAGGGGTCAGGACCCAAGCACGTGGGGGGTGGGCAGAGAGACGGGGGGTGGCTGACGGCACGGTTGAAAAGGATGGTCTTGAGTCCGGCTTTGAAGGAGTGAGCAAACAAGTGAGAAAAGTGAAGGGATTTGTGGGATGGAGTTCAATTTATTAGAAAATATTTAAGAAATGGCACCAGAAATCTCAAAGATTCACAACCAGCCGTGCAATCTTACCCTCTGGGTAATTACCATCTTAGACAAGAAACATTTCCTGCTGTTGGTCCTGTATCCTCTTGTTCTACTGCCTTGCCTCACCTGCAGGGATTCTGAGTTTATCTTTTCATTCCTATTTTTAAATCTTATACCTCTATCTTGTTCTGCCCACAAAATACAGATTATCCACTTTACAATATGTCCTTGGGAGCACTTTGAGACGTCTGGAAGACGTGATAGACTGCATCAAGTGTAAGGATTCATATTATTAGGATCCACCTGAAACTTTTTTTTCCAAGATTGAATAACCCTATCTTGTCAATCATTCCTCTAACTCTACCCTTGATGCTTTCCTCTACATTGCCTCGAAAGTTCAGGGTAGCCCCGTATTCTTTGGATTGCCTCAGTTTTATTATTCCACCCTCTTGATCTCTGTTCTCTCTGTTGGAGATGCATATCCACAAAACTGGTCATTGAAGTTAGTATACAATAGGGGAATAGACTAATTGAAGACGGATGAAATGTTATAATTCTCATTGGTAGCAGAAAAAACAATCAGCATTTCCACTCCAGATCACTACCTAGAACACACTTTTGGAAAGGAAATGCATGTTTAATGCATTCTCGTACGTCTTGACATATTTGAGTAGAGACGTGATTGGGGTAAACTGATGGATAGTGTCAACGCTCACTGAGTGATTTGCTGCTACCGAGTCGTACAGCACGGAGCCTCGGGAAAGGGGGGAACAATTTGGGAACATAAAATAGTGGTGTAGAGTCAGCAACTTTTAACCAGTGTATTAACTGGCCATCTTAGGTCAGGATGTGCCCGGAAAAAGGAATACGGTCTCTTCAAACCTGATTGGTGGTCAGTTTATTTGTTTATCATTGTCGATCTTGACCCACTGCCGCTCACACCTGTTCATACGCTTCTGGCATGTGCTCTTTTGTGATTATGGATATCGTTTAGTTTCTGTGCTAACTCTAATTTTTATCATTGAGTTTTAATCTGAAAAAGTGATAGAATAAAGATACTAATGCTACTTTGGGACTCAGTTTGCATGAAGTACGTTAACCGGCTAATGAAAATTTACTATTTCAGGTTACATTGGAAAATGTATTCACAGTATACCCAGACTTGTGCTTTAGGGGCACATTTAGGTTTCCTGTTGGGCACTGCTGGCTTGTGCCAGGAAATATTAGCCTCCTTGCCTCCACACACAATCCTAAATAATATAGGATTGGTTTGCTAGGTGGAAGTTGTTTAAGTAAAAGTTTGGTCACTGATTATTTTAATTAAACTTAAATATACATTGTGAGCTTTTGAATTTCTTAGGAATGGAAGGAAGCTTCCATCCAAATATACCTCTATATCAGTCTTCACTGCAACAGCAGTTAGAATGGTGTAGATTGCCCTATCCCATAAAGGTCTTACAGTGTAGCACTGTACAGAGCAGAGCCAAAGCCAATGAGGGAGAAAACCTCTCTTGCTACTTTATCTAATTCCCTCTTTTGTTGTTGGGTTCATTATGTTTTCATCCCGTCTCACTTGCCCAGAGTCTGGCTTCCTACTCTTCCTTCTGCTTTATGGATCTTAGTTCTCTTCACTTACCTTTTCTGTTCTCTAAACTAGTGCTATAAAATACCTTAGTGTTCACTAGCAATGGGAATTTATTTTCCTAGTTGCAGTAATATTATTGTGTTGTGATAACAGGATTTATCTGCCTTTCGCTATTCCTATTGACAATTCATTTTCTATCATTTCTATGAGTAGGTAAATGACAGTGATGGTACAAATTTGTCTTCTGAGAATTGTTTTGCTGAAGTTTTATTAGTGTATACTGAAAACAGTCCTGCTACACAAAAAAAATCTTCAAGAGTGGAAAGTTTAGTTAATATTTATAGCAAATATTTTCCCACAAATTTATTAATGCCTAATTAATAAATACTTTTTTTTTAAAAAATTGCTGGAAGATTTTTAAACTTGATGTGCAGTTTCGCCAGAAATCAATTGTTTCAGCAGCAAGTGTCTGAGGGGGGAGGGAGTGATTTCTGATGTTCCCTGTGACAGATTATAACAAACAACAATTGGTACATGATTGAGCCAATAGTAGTGTATTGATAACACTAATCACGATCATGTGTATTACAGCAGAAAGTCAGTGTACAGTTTCCCAGCATGAGATTTTATAATGTGTTGCTTAATTGCATGTCAACATTTTACTTTTGTATCTTCCTTGTCTTGAATTCACAAACTCCCAACATTTTGTTTTCTGATTACAGGGCTGGAATGGCTGTACACTCTACACTGTTAAATTAAGAAACTGTTGTTTGTTTACTTAACATATCCTAACTCGTGCAGAAAAATGTGAAGGAAATCATTTAGGGAAATAAATATTTTAAACATTAATGATTGACAGAAAGGAATACTTTGTTTGAAGGATAATCTCCTATATTGACCATCATGGTTGCATAATTCTTCCAGGTTTTTGCATGAAACCATAAATTATCTTATTTGATACTGTACTAATCTGTATTACTGTTCAATCTTAGTTCTGAAAAATGTCAGTGTATTGATTTTATGATTTTCTTTCAAATCCTACCGTACTTCTATACAATTTGGGGATTTGAATATAATATTTTATATTAATATTTAACTGGTATAATGACTACATGCTTTGAAAATATAAACTTTCTGCTTTGTAATGCAAACTTGGTTTTTATAATACTTTTCAGTAATTTAAACAGAGTGAAAAACAGTGATGTTTTATGGGAGATATTGGTTATACATCAGAACAATGCAGTTATGAATTGACAGCTGAATCCTAAAAATGATGGCAGCTGATTCTGTACCGTTAACCGGACTGAAGTGGTGATACTGTTACTTTAAAATATTTAAGATTATTGCAGTGATTAACATACATATGCTTTGTACTAGACAACTGAAGACAGGTTGATTGCTAAAAATGTTTTTCTGGTATTCTAGATGGTAGTATATTCAGTGAAGTGCTTTGAGATGTCTCCAAAGACTTTATTTCAAATGCAAGGATTATTATTATGTAATTAATTTCTGGACAGTTCAAACTCTTGTCCAACAGCATCTTATTTTAAAGGCAAACTAAACATTGCTTCTTATAAGAGTTCATTGTGCATATGAGGCCAGTGGAGGATTTCAGTATTGTAATGTGATATCAGTATAGTGCTGTTTGGGCTGCCAGATTTTCTGCTAGGAACTGTGAAAATATAGCAATACGTGGATCAGAAATTCAGAGGAGTGCAGTACACTGTTTTGAAGTGATTCTCCTGTACTTATCTAAATGAAGCGTGGAATTGACTTGGCTTCAAAGGTTAAGGATCAGTCTGTTTTGCATAACGTAATGTTCCCCCCAAATTGAGCTGCTTATTTTGAATTATGAGCTAGATATGCCAAGAAAGATAATGACTTTATTGATTGATTTTTGCATTGATACAACAAATTTCTTCTCTTTCTGCTTTTTGTATTGAATTACACCCACCTGCCAAACAGGCGTTCGGCAGCTGCCCGGATCCAGGAGTTATTCAGAAGAAGGAAAGAAAAGAATGAAATGGAAGAACTGGAGGCTCAAAACATAAGAAAACCAACAATAAAAATGGTGTACAAAGGGCATCGTAACTCCAGAACCATGGTGAACCAAATTATTAAAACGCTTTGTTTTCTAAACAAATGTAAAAGGGATGCTTTTTTTTGCCTCAGGAATGCACAATGATAATTGACTTTGTTTTGGATTCAGATCAAGGAAGCCAACTTCTGGGGTAATTATTATGTAATTAGTGGTTCAGACTGTGGTCATATATTCATATGGGATCGGCAGACAGCTGAGCTACTGATGTTATTGGAAGCTGACAACCATGTGGTAAACTGTCTACAGCCTCATCCTTTTGATCCAAGTAAGTAATTGCTCCTCTCCCCCCCCCGCCCACCCCCAAACAAAATTGGTATTCTCCCCCCTTCCCCCCAAACACATACACACACACATGCGCACACACCCACATTTGTTGGATGCCAATGGTCTAACACGTTAGATATTTCAACGTTTATAGGCTCGATATTAAATATGAGCCCAATCATTTATTATTTAATTCTTACTCCCTTTTAATAGTGATACAGAAATGTGACGTGCCCTTGCTGGAGGTTCAAATGGTAGATCTTTAGGGAGTGAAATGTTTAAAGTTCAAAGCAGAGCCCGTTGCGCTGCACCACTCGGTGAGTGGAGGCCCTGGCTTGGTGCCTGTTGTTAAAGCATTCTGCAGCTTGTAATATTGTGTTTGATTGTGTGCAAGTGTTCAGGTGTCGGCCATGTTTACAGCTGTGTTCTCTGCTTCAGAATGTGCCTTAGTTTGTAACTGATGCTTCTACTTCTTCATAGTTCTGGCATCGTCTGGCATAGATTATGACATCAAGATATGGACACCACTGGAAGGAATACCTGCCTTTGACAGAAAGCTGGCAGCCGAGGTACGCCAGCCAGCCCCTCGGGTCGTCCTCCCCACATAAAAGCGCTGTACAAATGTCATTTTGCTGCTGTTGTTGCTAACCTGTTTTATTGCTATTCATCTTAAACACTTAAAATATACATTTCTAAATTGGCAGGTGAGGCAATTATTATGAAGTTCCAGTATGATGGGATATAGTGTCTCTAGATGTTTATTTAAAACAAATTACTCTCTGAAAGTATTGTCTCGTTTAATATATGGTCCTGCTTAAGTAGCTGAATAATCTAAACAGTAATTTTAAATTTGTGGATACAAAGTCCTTTTTTATGCAATTTTCTCGTTTGGCGAGGTGGAAACTCCCTCTTGATTTTGGGGGATGTTTGTTTTCTGTCTGTGACCATTCTAGTAACTCCAGACTGACACCATCAGAAATGTGTTGTGTTTGGCTTTCACTTCCTCTCAGGCATCCAGCAGCACTGCTCTGCAAACAGCCCCAGCCTTTAGCAAAAACATAGGATCATCAAAGCTCAGATCAGTATCTCAGTAGGTGGGCTTGTTATAGCCCCAGTTCCCATCTCACTGCACATTGGGCTAATGATCAACAACAACAACATTACATTTGTTTAGCAAATATCCTGCACTTTGCCCACAGTCAACACAACAAATTAGATTTATAGAGCGCCTTTCACGTCGGGAGGACAGGAAAATCCTGTGAAGCTGTTTGAGATGTCTCCATCATGTGATAAGACGTTACCTCATATGCAATTACTATTTGACTTTATCTTCTGGCTCAAATAGACAATATTTTACAAGTAATCTATTGGATCTGATGAATTGCTTGTGAACACATTCTTACTATTGGGAGTACATAAAATGAAACCTGCCTATTTTCCAAGGTTTGCGTTCATTTGAATTATTGCTTTAAGGCCTTTGATTATTTAAATTTGTATTAAAATTGCAAATAAGGAACATTTCAGTGGTTACGTAGAACAGACCCTGCGGTTGCAGCTTCTGATGACCTAAATTCATTGTGAACAATTCCTTCATCACCAAAAGAAGCTCTAAGTACTAAAAATGTTTTTTTCCTTTAATAAATGAAAGGTGATAAGTCGTAATGAGTTGATGTTGGAGGAGACCAGGAATACCATCACAGTCCCAGCATCCTTTATGCTCAGAATGTTGGCTTCCCTCAATCACATCAGAACCGGTGAGTGTTGCTGCGCGAGTGCTGAGTTATTCAGGTCTCCAGTTGTGTCTTGTTACTGCACCTCGGAACGAGTTGTTCATCGCTTGTCCACCCCGCTCTCCCTGACACACGCAGCGAGTTGTTTGAATCTGGAATGCGTTGCCTGACAGGGTGGTGGAGGCTGATTCGATAACAACTTTTTAAAAAAAGAGGTGGGTGGTTAATTGGAGAGGACGGGTTTGCGAGGTTATGGAGAGAGAGCCGGGGAGCAGGATTGACTGAATAGATCTTTTCTTAAGAGCCGGCACAGCCGGGTCGAATGGCCTCCATCTGTGCTGTAAAATTCTACGCTTGATTCCCAGAGAAGGGAGAATTTGCAATCAGAAAAAGTCAAATGAAGTTTTTCTAGATTTCATTTTTCTAAATGCTAATTTGCTCCTCTGTCTAATGTCAGGATTTTTTCAAACAGAAGGCACCTTAACAAATTATTGAGCGGCACTTAATGTGATCACTGGTTAATGTTATCAAAATTCAAAAACCAAATCCCATTTTATCAATAAACATTTCTGGATGTTATCAGTCCGCCGGGTAATGCTATCAAATCAAAATTTGGCCTTTACAGTGTATTCAAATCTCTTACCCTGAGCCGGGTGAGATTTGGTTACCATGATTGACATTTTGTCCGTCTCGTGTTTCAGCTTTTAACTACCCAAGGGCACCTAGCTCGGACACAGGATTATTCATTCAGTCAAGTGTCTCCTCACGTGAGTCCCACTCATGGTCTTGCTATGATCGAAACCCACAACCCGCGGGCAGCTTTGTGCCCGAGAGGTCCATGTAAACTATTGATTGCTCACAGTAGCCACGTAGCCCACAGACCAAAGAGAGTTACTCACCCCTGACCAAAATAAACCTGTTCTACTTGGTCAAAATACAAAATAGTTCTGATGAAGGCTCGTGGACCCGAAACGTTGACTCACTTCCTTTCTCCATGGATGCTGCCTGACCTGCTGAGTTTTCCCAGCAACTTCTGTTTTTGCTGCTCGACTTGGTGCCTGGTTTAAACGGCAAGTGGGTAAGCCCAGGGGGAAAACAAAAGCCAACTTTCATTTGCTTTTTGAGGTTTAAAGCTCACAACAGCCCTGCTCAACACCATGGCACAGCATCGGCAACAGGGGTGTGAGTTTACAAGAAAAAGTGACTTTACCGAAACAGTCTGAAGACAAATCAAAGATACGTTGCTACGAAGCTCGGGGTCTCATAGCCACTTCTCAGTAAGTGTTTGAAGCCGCATGGAAACAAGTGGAATAAATAAGACGGATATTTATTTAAAAAGGAGGCCTCGAGGAAATGACATGGAAGTGGAAGAGGGGCTGTTTCACTGGTTAGAACATGAAAGGCAGGAAATGTACCAATCAACCGGCAAATACTCTTCCAAAAGGCCAAACAATTGACCGCAGCACTGAACTGAGAGAAGTTCAGGGTCACAGAAGGTGGTTAACCAGATGGACGGAGATCGGTTATTGGAGCTGCCTGGGGAGAGGCTGCCTGGGGAGAGGGGAGAGGCTGCCTGGGGAGAGGGGAGAGGCTGCCTGGGGAGAGGCTGCCTGGGGAGAGGCCGCCTGGGGAGAGGCTGCCCGGGGAGAGGGGAGAGGCTGCCTGGGGAGAGGCTGCCTGGGGAGAGGCCGCCTGGGGAGAGGGGAGAGGCTGCCTGGGGAGAGGGGAGAGGCTGCCTGGGGAGAGGCTGCCTGGGGAGAGGCTGCCTGGGGAGAGGGGAGAGGCCGCCTGGGGAGAGGCTGCCTGGGGAGAGGCTGCCCGGGGAGAGGCTGCCTGGGGAGAGGGGAGAGGCTGCCTGGGGAGAGGCTGCCCGGGGAGAGGCTGCCTGGGGAGAGGGGAGAGGCTGCCTGGGGAGAGGCTGCCCAGGGAGAGGCTGCCTGGGGAGAGGCTGCCTGGGGAGAGGGGAGAGGCTGCCTGGGGAGAGGCCGCCCGGGGAGAGGCTGCCTGGGGAGAGGCCGCCTGGGGAGAGGCCGCCTGGGGAGAGGCTGCCCGGGGAGAGGCTGCCTGGGGAGAGGGGAGAGGCTGCCTGGGGAGAGGCTGCCCGGGGAGAGGCTGCCTGGGGAGAGGGGAGAGGCTGCCTGGGGAGAGGGGAGAGGCTGCCTGGGGAGAGGCTGCCCGGGGAGAGGCTGCCTGGGGAGAGGGGAGAGGCTGCCCGGGGAGAGGCTGCCTGGGGAGAGGGGAGAGGCTGCCTGGGGAGAGGCCGCCTGGGGAGAGGCCGCCTGGGGAGAGGCTGCCTGGGGAGAGGGGAGAGGCTGCCTGGGGAGAGGCTGCCCGGGGAGAGGCTGCCTGGGGAGAGGGGAGAGGCTGCCTGGGGAGAGGCTGCCCGGGGAGAGGCTGCCTGGGGAGAGGGGAGAGGCTGCCTGGGGAGAGGGGAGAGGCTGCCTGGGGAGAGGCCGCCCGGAGAGAGGCTGCCTGGGGAGAGGCCGCCTGGGGAGAGGCCGCCTGGGGAGAGGGGAGAGGCCGGCTGGGGAGAGGGGAGAGGCCGGCTGGGGAGAGGGGAGAGGCCGCCTGGGGAGAGGGGAGAGGCCGCCTGGGGAGAGGCCGCCTGGGGAGAGGGGAGAGGCCGCCTGGGGAGAGGGGAGAGGCCGCCTGGGGAGAGGGGAGAGGCCGCCTGGGGAGAGGCTGCCTGGGGAGAGGCTGCCTGGGGAGAGGCTGCCTGGGGAGAGGCTGCCTGGGGAGAGGCTGCCTGGGGAGAGGCTGCCTGGGGAGAGGCTGCCTGGGGAGAGGGGAGAGGCTGCCTGGGGAGAGGCCGCCTGGGGAGAGTGTGTCAAATTCCTTCCAAAGCTCTGGAGAAAGTTCAATGCTGATGACATTGGCTTATTCTTTAGGGCAATACCTGAACACACAATGGTATTTTGTAATCCTTACACTGTGGTAGTAAAAGGAACAAAAGGAGCAGATTACTGCATTTTTTGCCTGCAATGTAACTGGTAGTGCAAAGAGGTGTCCACTCATCGAGAACAGCAAAATGTCCAGATGTTTTTGAGGTGTTAAACATCTTCCTGTAGGTTACATGGCAAACAAAAATACTTGGATGATTTCTGTTACATTCAATGATTTTCTGAAGAAATAGGATCGTGAGTTTGTGCAAAAGAAAAAGAAAATAATTTTTATCGTTGACAACTGCCCGCCTCATCCACCAAACTACCAAACAGGCAACAAAAAGATGGAGCTTATATTTCTTCCGTTTAACATGACTTCAGTCATCCAGGTATCAAGGTATCATTAAGACTCTAAAAATCTTTATATAGAAGAGAGATGAGAGAGAAAGCCGAGGATCAGCTGCAGACAAAGCAAAAGGAATAAATCTTCTGGATACAATAATAATAACAATAATCCTTACATTTATATAGCGCTTTCCACGTCTTATCAACGACTCGAAGCGCTTCACAGAATACAATAACGTCCCAAGGTTGAGACCAGAGCAGGGGGAGAGAAGACAAGAGGGAAGAAAGGGGGAGAGAAGAGGTAGGGACCAGAGCAGGAGGTTGTG
The DNA here is from genome assembly GCA_035084275.1 of Hydrolagus colliei. Lineage (NCBI taxonomy): Eukaryota > Metazoa > Chordata > Chondrichthyes > Chimaeriformes > Chimaeridae > Hydrolagus > Hydrolagus colliei. The sequence goes on along the minus strand of CM068745.1, from coordinate 925,402 downwards.
GTTGGGGGAAGGAAAGTAGGAAAATTGACTATGTTTGTGGGAGAAACACACGTTGACTGTTGATGCTCGGATCGGTGTGACACCTGAGACAGTGAGTTGTGAAACTGCTTCAGAAAAGCCAAGTTGCCGACGGCTTTTGAAGATTGCAGGTGAAGCCACAGGCGGAGATGAAAGTTGGTTATTGCAAAATGTCAACCTGCCCGAGGGAGTGGCCCACGGACAATTTCAGGAGTGGGGGAGCGCTGGGTGAGAACTTGCCGCTGACAGTTGATCTGACTGATGAAGATAGAGTGCAGAAAATTCTAGATAAAGAAAAATCAGAAGTGACCAAAGATAATGATACCAGAAGGTGAGGTCCAGGGAATCTCTCCATCGGCCCCGGATGTGTGTGGCTCTGGGCATTCCTGGAAGAACTCTGGAGCACGGTGGACAAAATGCCGATGATTATATAATGTTCCACGCGGTGCAGAGCAGAATCGAGGGCCTTTCTTTGCGCGAATCGTACCCAAACGATGTTAGATTGTTTCTGCTGGAGATGAAAGGCTTTATTTTATTAGTAATAGTCCACTTAACGTTAACAGAGAATTAATAAAGGAAGAAAGTTTTCAGCCGGTTAATGTTATCAAAAGGACAAGAAAGAATGTGATCACATTAAGCTGCGCCTACTGTAGTCTGTTCTCTGCTAAAGGAGGTTTGTCTCTTCTGCACCCATCAGCCACTGCTGTACATTACAGTGGTAGCTAAACAGTGGGGTTGCCCCTGTACAGGTATCCCCTGATTTACAACGTTTCTATTTACACTGTTTCCATTTAACAAACATCATTTTTTAACAGCTTTTTATTGATCTGAGACATTTGGTTTTGTTTTAACCACAAAAAAATTGGTGCATCTTTTATATAGTGTATATACAGGTTATATAATGGGACCACATGGGAAACCACCTTTCGATTTACCACGTTTTGATTTACGTGTCATTTTTCAGGAAAACAAACAACCCTGTCGTAAATCGGGGGAAACCTGTATATTAAAAAAAACCTTCAAATTGGCCAGCTAACTAAATGCAAAATAGCAACGGCTATAAGAGCAGTCTTAACCTTTTTCATTCTGAGTGCTTCTGGATTAGCACCTGAGATCATTTTGAGTCGTGTATTGTTACTGTCTGTTCTCTGTTGCACAGATCGGTTAGAAGGTGACCGTTCAGAAGGGTCTGGGCAAGAGAATGAAGAGGATGAATAATGGATTTGCCGCAAGTACAAAAAAGCATCAAGAAGTTTGTATAACAGAAAATTCAGTATATTTTCCCTACAAAGCCTTAGTGTTATTTTAGTTCCTTTTCTTTCTGAAAACTAACTTTAATATGAAATTTTCTTGATGGAAAATGTGTGCATGAATTAGGAAGAGGAAGGAGGTAAAGAATAAGTGAGGTGTTTCAATTATTATGTTTTGTGGATGAGAGTTGCTTGGAGGTTTCAAGTGCAATATATTCTCTAACGTGCAAATTCATGTGCTTGGATCAGTGTTAAGAGTGTGAAGATTTATTAAACACTAGAAAGGAGGGTAAAGGTGCAACCTTTCTATACCTGCTGTTATGCATGTACACTGAAAAAAAAAGCTTTTTCATTAAAAACATTAGTTGTTTTAAAAAGAAAGTGTTTTTCTCCGTGTTTTGTGTGTGTGTGCACATATTCAATGTGAACGCACATTTCAGGATTTTGTTTTACTTCTAAATGGTTTTAGTAGCAATGGTGTTCCCAGCAAATGGACAAAAAAGGGCATTTTAGAAACATTTTGCACAAGCGGAGGAAGGTGTGATAGTGGATTGATAATTCCAATCCTACTCCAAAGTCATTATTGTGCAACAACATTACATTTTACTCCAGTCATTATTGTACAACAATAAAATTACATCAGGAGGATGTTCCAAGATCCTGAACAGTCAGTGTTTTGGACCCAAGCTGGGGTTTGAGATCAGGGAGGTTAAAGGGCAGAGGGGAAGCAGAGAGACAAAAGGCACGGTCGAAGAGAAGGGTCTTGAAATGAGTCTTGAGGGAGGCAAATTGAGGGGGTGAGGCAGAGAGGCTGTTCCCCTTGGGTTATGATGGTTATGAGGGAGGAGGGAGACAAAGGTATGGAGGGAGTGTTGGGTAGGGTCCGAGGGTGTGAGAGGGAGGTAGGGAGGATAGACGGACGGTCAAAGGCAGCTGAGTGGATCCGCTCAACTTTGGTTTTGAGGAAGTCCAGCATCTCCTTGCAGTTGGAGTTGGAGGAGAGAATGGACGAGGTGTGAGAGGGTGGATTGAGGAGCCAGTTGGCGATGGAGAAGTGGAGCCTGGGGTTGTCCTTGGCTAGGATTGTCTAGCAGTGGCGAGGCCAAAACAGTAAGATTTGATAAGGTCCAGGCAGATTTGCTGATGGATTGACTGCATTTTTGGTAAAAGCAGCTCATGTCAGTGATGGCAGCCAAAATGCAAACACCAAGACTGAGAGTGGAGGTGGGGGGATCAGCGTAGCATGGTCAAGCCTCTGAGCTGGTGGAAGTGATGACGTGTATCAGCCAACTGGTTCTGAAATGGTGGTGTTGGTGCCTGGGCCAATGGAGGCCACGGTTATCAAGTTGGATGGACTTCAGACCCTACACCGGTATTGTCCTCGATCTCCAATCCAGACTCCAGGCTCCCTGCACCGTCTCAGTCGCATCCGTTCGTTCCCATTCGTCTGACTTGCAAAAACTCTTTTTCCCTCTGTTTTGCAATCCTGTTTGGGGTCGTCCTCACGATGATAATAATAATCCTTGCATTTGATATAGCGCTTTTCAGGTCTTCCAGAAGTCTCAAAGCACTTCACAGAATATACTGTAAAGTGAATTGACTACGTGGAGCTACTGTGGCTTAGTGCTTAGAGCAGTTGTCTTGCAACCTTGTCTGGTTTGGCCCTGACCTGCCTGGATTCGAACACAGGTCTCCCCAGCTTGGTCTCCCCAGCTTGCAAGACAAGTGCTCTAACCACTGAGCCAAGGAGCTCCTTCAAGTCCCGCCTCAAGACCCTCTTCAATCATGCCATCGGTCATCCACTCTTCCCTCCACCCTCCCTGATCCCAACCCCAACTCGGATACTAAACACTGACTGTCCAACGCTTTGGGACGTCCTCCTGATGTGAATGGCGCTATACAAATGTAATTTGGTTGTTGTTTTTCACCCATTACTATTGAAACCAAGTGCTCTACTTCAAGTTTGATAATATTTTTGCTTTGATGCATGGAATAGCCCTAGATGAGTTTGAATTGAGATGGCTGTGGATGGAGATGCCAGAGATGTTATTGACACTCACAAAACTTTGCGAACTAGCGGAAAGAGGAAAGCTGAATGAATAGCGCAACAAAAAAACACAATTTTAACAGATGTGTCTCAATAAACATTGCTGTAACTTTCAAAAGTTTATTTTAATATAAAACATGGTGACAAATTCCATTTGTTCTAATTGGCTAAAATTCTCACAGACATTTATTTTAGTAGCATATGATCATCCTTCGTTATGAACTACAATACTGTACACACTGTGGGGGCGGGGGGGGGGGGGGGATAGGCTTGGAGAGAAGCACATGGTTTGGAAATAAGTAAACTAGACACTTGATATCAAGTGTCTGCAAAACACCACAAGGACACAATTCTACATTCAAGAGCTATAATTTACTTGGTGTGACCCTCCACTTCTGGGATGCAATGTAGTGGAAACCTATGGATTCTACAACTTTCCATAACTATCCAATAATAATACTCACTACCACTAAAACAAAGCACTTGCTCATTGCCATTCTTGAATGTTTACCTCAGTTAGAAAAATCTGAATTAAGACAGTAATAGGGCACATGTGGATAGACCAGAACTGCTCTCCCTCACTTCTAATTGGCTAATCCTTGTTCAGCTAAAATTGGTTTCGCTTTCACCCTTTTGTCTTTAATCTGAGCCGCACAATTTTGTGTTCTCAATTTATTCCTTACCAACCCCCCATTTCTCACGCTTTATTAGCTTCTCTGTATTACTGTTGACTGGAGCTCCACATCTCCCACCAGTTTAAGGAGAAACCTTTGTGCAGTGAAGTGTGGGCACTACTGTAGAGAGGCAATAACAATTCTGACTGCATCACCTGTGCACTGAACAGGACACCAATAATCCATCAAGCGCAGAACACCAACCAGAGTTACGGGGCATGAAAAAAGACTTCAGAATTGGCACATTCACCAATCTCCTCAAAAAAAAACTTTCTGTCAAAGTTGCTTTGTCTATACATTGAACTAAATTACAGGAAATAACTTGAGAATATTGACTGGCAATAGCTGTAAACACACTCTCTTTGGTTTCTCCAACCTTTCAGTGCACTTTCTGAATCTGGATTGTTTTACGGGTCATTTCCTAGTCTATAATCAATAATTAAACAAGTGTACAGCAGACTGAAGCATACGAGTCCATCTCTTTAGCATTGATGGCAAAGTAAAGGTTAACGCCATGTCTTTTCCATATGGTAAGCGTATTGTTCCGTCCCCTCAAACGTTTTCTTCTTCTGTGCCATCGTGAACTATTCCTTCATCGATACTCTCCAATCGCATTCTCTGACCTGCAGAGACTCTCGTTCCTCTCTGGGTACCAGTCCCCCCGGGTACCCCAGCAATTACGGTAAATAAATCCCCAGACAAACTGCTCTCTCCAAACAGGCTAATTTTGGCATCAGTTTCAATAGCTTTGGCCAAACTAGAGGCAAAACTGTCCAGAGATTTGTGAACATCGGCCTTGATTTGCACGACATCAGGCTTGTCAGCTTCTGCACAAGAACAGAATTGGAGATGATCAAGAAAAATTCCACCCAAACTCACAGCAGCAAACAGATTTATTCCACAAGTATATGCGGATGACACCCAACTCTATCTCTGCCTCTACCCTCGATTCCAGGACCATCGCTGTCCTGACAGACTGTCTGTCAGACATCAAGTCCCAGATGAGAGCTAACTTTCTACAGTTGAATGTCAACAAGACTAGACCCTCCTGATTGGCTCGGGCCAGTGCCTTCACACCTCAGGCACTGGCAGCATCAACCTCCATGGCTGCTCCCTCCACCTCACAGCTCAAAAATCATTTTGTTGTTGTTATTCACATGTATCACTAGCAGAAAGGCTGTCAAAGGAAAGAAAAAAAGATTGTATCGTTTTGTCAGTTGCCTCCTCACTAATGCGTAGCATTGTGTTGTGGTGCTACTGTCTGAGAATGTTGGATGCAAACAGATCAATAGCCAGGCAGAGAAGGAGATGAAGATGCGATGGAATGGGCTGACAGAATCAATGAAGATAGCACAAGACTGGAATTCTTTTCAAAGCGTTACAGAAAGCTTGTGGATAGTTACTGTTCCAACTTATCAAAACCATATAAAATACAGCAATCTAGACTGGAAACCAACACTGAGGCCTGGTATTAGATTGTGTCCGCAGGTTGAAGCCTATGTTGATATTACTGTGTAGCTGACAATCCAGGAAACTACTAGAGGGTCAGTGTCTCCTCTCCCTGTACAGGTGGATGTTAAGGTCCTCATATTCTAAAAGACGAGAGTTTTTCCCAATGTACCACAGATTATTTGGTCATTCTTTACTCCTGTCTGGTGGGAAACACTCCTGCAGATCCTATAAAGACAATACACTTGCCAGCAGAGTACTATCTTAGGAAATACTATAAAAGGCTTTGACACAAGATGTCATAAAACATGGCCATACCTTGTGGTTCTGGGAGTTCATCGATTGTCCCAGAACTTCGCCTCCGATTTGAGCAGTTCCCATGATGAGAGAAATGAGACCCATCTGACGTGAAATCCTCTAACAGCATTACATCCGTGTCTGAAATATTGTGATTAAAACCCAAAAAGTATAGGATTGTAAAAACACACTGTGACAAGAAGGAAAATAGTCAAAACGTTTCAATCAATCAACCAATCAATCAGTCAATCAATTAAAACTTACATAGAGCCTTTCACATCCCAAGGCGCTGTACAGTCAGGGTTTGTTTTTTGTATAGAGTAATACAAAATGTAGTAGTATTGGATTGCCTGATGTGTGTGTGTCAGTGTTTGCACAGTGAATGCTCGGATGAAATGTTTTTTTTCAATGATTTTAAAAGTCCAAGGCAATTGTCATTTTATACTGTATCAACAGTGTTGGTTCCCCTCAAGGGTAGGGTTGGTAAGGGATTGAGCTGTGCCTGCGAGCACTGATGCTCAGTGCGATGGTGTAAGATGAGTTGAGAGCACTGACATTTGAAGGAAAATAAGATTAGACGCCTTCCTGGGAAGACACTGGCAGAGTAACCTTTTAGTAGTGATGGTACAAGTCAATACAGATTAAACAAGTACTGACATACACTGGAGAAAAAGAACATTAAAAATATCTTGTGTCAGAACCGACACTGGGTGATCACAGAAGTTTTGCCTCAAAATCCTCCAGGTTCAGGCAATCGAATGTCTGTAATTACTACTGATTACGCAGCTAAATTAGACAATGACATTAGGAAATGAATCAAAATTCACGCCAGGGGGAGGATACATTTCAAAGTTGTATTTTCTACAATGTAGAATTCCCATTTAAACAGACAGAAAGCAATTAGCAACAACGGGAAACTCAAAATATCACAGTTATATTGATGCCCACTTTCCAAGTGGTTTTGACAAGAAACGTTTGACGCGCTTTGACATAAGACTGTATATTTCATTATCCTCCACATTGAATTAGCTGCTGCAGGAAAGTAGATTCGTCCATGTCTCTCGCAGCAGCCAAGAGAAGTGTAAGTAACAATCACCTGAGTTCTGAGACAAGCTAAACCCAGTGTCTCCCGTACTGCTGCTGTGTCCTAGTGTTTGTCCACCAGCCATCAGAGCCGTCAGATGAGGAGAGAGACCCAAATCTGTCCAAAGGGTACAACACAATGGTCATAGGATGTTCAGAACCAGTTGCTTTTATTGGAGGAAAAATATTCTCAAGGTGTATGTCATAAACAACACTGTCTGTCAGTAAAATCTCACAAAATCTCACCCAACTAAGTATTTGTATTGAACAGCCCACTCGATATACATTGTGATCATTCCTAAATACATACAGAGATTTACGTAAATTCCCTTTATAGAACATGAAAGTGACCTCACCCCCCCGATTTAATAGGTCTTTTGTAGGGCCGCAGAGAATCTTAGCAACACACCATAGCAACTGTGAGGCTCACCAACCCACAAGGAGCCATCACTCCACCTCCAGAGTCTTAAACTAATGCTCCCAGGAGATGGTTGACATTGCTCAGCGTCTACATCATCTAAACAGTAACTCTGTGATCTTCTCAAAGCCAGCAATCCGATTATTGTATAACACCCCAGTCAGCCCACCAGGTGCCACCCAGAGATAATCTCCTTGATACCATACTCTGTTATGTTTCTGTATTATTCTAAAGATCACTTGAAAATACCCACCATCACAATAAAATCCATGAATGACAATTATTTGAATTAACATGGTCTACAGTACACACACTCATTAACCATTCACCTCTCTCACACACAAAAACATTGGGCGCAATCTTTTTGGATGAGATGTTAACTTGATTTTTTTTTATTTTAAAATAAACTACCCACATCAGTGACGTGAATCTGTTTGTGCATCTGAGAGGGCAGCGGAGCTTTCCTTTCTGAATTGTTTAAGGTGATCAGTAACCCTGAAGCTCCCGCATCTCACTGACCCCTGGTCTGATCTGGAGCAGTGAGAGCACCACGATCCAGGCCCCTTTGACCAATCTTGGCTAATCTCCGTTTGGTCAACCGTTTCCTCTGGTCCTGAAGATGCTGGATTCTGACAGGTTTGGGATCCAGGAGAGAAAGCATCGTTCCTCCATGTCTGATCCCAAACACTCGAGTGTCTGCAAGCGGTTTGATCCTGGATCAGTTCTATCCTCACACAAGATGGTTGGATCAGCTGATCTCAAGACAGCAGCTGTTTTGCTGCTACAGTTGACCATAATATCCCTGAACCAGGAACAGGCGGGGTGGGGGGGGGACACAAGCCAACGATTCCAGCAGCGGCCGTGGGATAGAAATCAAAACTAAATATATTGTCTTGTTGTTTCCCTCCCCGCTCTGAGTTCAGGGATGTCACAGTTAACAAACAGCTGCTTGTTGTGAGATCAGCTGATCCCAACACAGAGAAATCAAACTGGAAACCTTTGGTTGGTGTGATTTACTACCCAACCAATGGCGTCTTTCCCCCCTGATCCCGGCTGGGGCCTCCGCTGCTCTCACTGCAACACGGCAGCCTGAAGAGGTGCCCAACCTTCTCCAGGTAGAAATTACAAACAGAAGCAACGAAAGTAAGGTAAAGACACAAGCTGATCCTGAATTAACAATTCTCTATACATAATAATAATAATCCTTACATTAACACAGCACTTTCCACATCTTATCGACGTCTCAAAGCTCTTCACAGAGTACAGCAATGTCCCAAGGTTAGGGACCAGAGCAGGGTGGGGAGGGGGAGGGAGAGTAGGAAAATTGACTGTATATTTGTGGGCAAAAATGGTATTTTGATCACTTTTCCGGTGGTAATAATCCTTAAAAAAAAATAGTTTGGTCTTACAATCCTCGACTGTGCGCAATTATCTGCTGTGTTTCGCCCATTAAAAAGGAGTCAATTTACTTTACAATATATTCTTTGAAGCGTTTTGAGATGTTTGAGATGTCTCGAGGGCGAGCTAAGGAGCTGTAGCAAATGCCAGGATTATTATTATTAATATAATTTGTCCGTCTCCAAACGAAAGTTATCATTTGGAAATGTGCGCCTTCTCCCACAATTTCTTACCTGTGCAGGAAAAAGGTTTGCAAAAAGACAATTTTTACTATCTAAATCCACATTTAGGATTCATTTATTTTTATTTTTAAGAAAGCAATCCAAAGGATTATTGCAACAAATATCTAAAGACGTATTCAAGAAAGGAAAGCAAGCTTTCATTACCAAAATTAAAACCCAATCAGTGGCCACCTCGAAGTGTAATGTGGTTTGTGATAAAGTCTCTAAAGACTCTGCCTGTTTAAACCTACAACCACAATGTTGTCAGTTGAAATCCACAAGGTGTGTTTTCGTGAAGCCATGTGATCCCGCAGAATGCCACAGGCTGCTAACTGCTCACGTCTTAAGTGATTGTTGACGTTTAACTCTATTTAAAAGACAATCTCTAAAATAGATTTGCTGTGACGTTAAAGGCCTGCTAACATCAGGAGAAATTGTACAGACTTCTCAGCCCTATGCAAACCTTGACATTTATTTCCAAAACAACTGGGTGTATTGACAATTCTCCTTTTCCGTGTTGGTTTGCAACTGTGAAATGGTGATGCTTACAAATGTAACAAAACGTTTGAGCCAATGAACAAATCCCAATGGGAGAAAGAGTGAAAAACATCTTGGGGCACTAATTTAAAACTCGCAAGGTTTTTCTGCTCCTATTTTTATTGGCGCTAATTAAAGCTGTTTAATTGCTTCCTGCTTTTATACTTCCTATTCCACTTACTTCACAGCGAACCTTTCCAATCAGGCTCTGATTGACGGGTTTTCATGTCTTATCTACATTTGTACGTGTATAAGGATTGAAATTTTGAACAATTTAAAATGTACCCCCAGTATCAGCTCACAGTTCACCCAATTCACTTTACAGTACACTCTGTGGAGACTTTGAGATGTGTCGAACGTGATCAGACAGTATAGTAAATACAAGGATCATTATTATTATTGGGAGGTATTTACAAAGTATATAAGAAGCTGCTGACTTGATGGCAATAGATAGGTTGTCCTTTCACTACCCACCTGATCACTTCCCACCTATTCCACGACAGTTAGAGTCAAATTAAGAACTTAATGGGAGGAGAAAGCAATCACGCGCCATCTGATGCCACAATGCTCCCGCCTCGATTACTCCAATGCCCTCTTCACCATTCTCCCCAGCTCCACAAACTAGCCGTTCATACTCTCACTCACACTAAACTCCACACGCACATCACCCCAGTCCCCGACAGGCTCCATTTGGCTCCTATCATAAAACGTATAAATTTCAAGATCCTCTCAATCCCCAATCCCTTCAAATCCCTAGAACCTCCCTCCCGTCCTCCCCACTCGACTTTCCACTGTCTCCACTCGACCGGCTCTGGCCTCCTTGTCCCTCGTCCCCTCTGCTCCACCATCAGAGGCTACGCTTTCAGCCCTGAAGCTTTGGAGCCCAATCCCTCTGTTTTAGCTCCTTCTTCAACCTGTTTTAGATTACAAGTGAAGACCTTCCTCTTCGACCGTGTTGACAGTCATCTCCTCGCTCCACTCAGCTCGAAATCAGACTCCGCTACTGTCGAGTGCTCTGAGACACTTCCCTGTGTGAACACAGGTTCATATTGGGATCTCCAGACCATTTGCTAGACACCTTTCAATACTTTATGCGAGGATAGAGGAGCGAGTCTTCAATTCACAGCGCTCTACACATAAACAATCAGAGTTATTTCTGGTTAAAAGGAAAATACTGCTGCAATCCTATAAAGGGTTAACAAAATACTGGACGTTTGTTCAGAAGGCATCAAAAAATCTCGGGATTTTAGAATGAAATTTGATATGTGGTGAATAATAATCTTGCAATGTGATATCGTACCTTATGATGTCTTCGAGACGTCTCAAAGCGCTTCACAGAATATACCGTAAAGTGAATTGACTGTATATTTTGTGGGCAAAACGCGGCAGCCAATTGTGCACAGCGTCCCTCGCCCCCCCCGCCCCCCCCCCACCCCCCACACACACACAAACAGCGCGGATTAAAGTTATTATTATCCTCAAAACTTCTCTACAACCAACTATTTGTGACTAGATCATTATCATAGCACCTGTGAGAAGCACCGACTCTACAGATTTTATATATACTGTATATAGTATACAATATATAATATATACACATAGACAGGCACACTGTGGTGTGTGTACACAATTAAACAAGTACTAACACTGCAGTGCACAATAGTAATTTCTACTTTGGTTCAATTATATATATATTCAAGCAAATTGTTCCTCCATCCTAACATCCCCCCTCCCCCCCATCGTACCCATTCCTTATTGATTCCTGTCACATTGCTGGTCTAGAAAAGGATTTCATCTTATTACAGTAATTCCATTTTCAAACTCCATTATTCATCAAGCTCTACCTTGTATCAACCTTGGGGTGGGTGGGAAGAAATCTGAAAGAATGAGACTGCACAGCATTTTGAGAAAGTCTTGTCAAAAATTTTTTAAAAAAGATTTCAGCAATTATTTTCTTAAGGAATTTTCTATCAAATAAGCAAAAAAGGGCACAAGATAAACTGGCTGTTACTGTTTCAACGGCAAACAAATCCATGCAAGACTGACACACCAGATGGTTTAAATCTGCAGAGCAAACATGTCCTATGGAAATAATGTTTTATTTACGAGGCACGTCACAGAATGTCCCTTCATTCCACCCTTCAACAGCTCCCAGCTCAAGACGCTCTTTACTAATTAATCTCATAAAACAATTAATTCCATACATTGACTGTGAGGGGAGAGGAGGGGGGGGGAGGGGGGGGCAAGGTATAAACATATTTTCTAACATCACTAAGATCTACCTGCAACACACACCCCTGTTTTCTCTCTTACCTGTGATGCGATTGGAGATACTGAATAACCTGGACGTCCTCTGACGCTGAATGAATGAATCCCTGTAATATCTGTCCCCAAAGCACATGCCCAGCAGCTCTTTCCGCACGGTTTTATTCCACAGTCCATAGATAAGCGGGTGGCAAATGGCACTGGTGAAGGACAGCCAAGTGGCCAGTGTCTCCAGCCCTGGAGGAACACTGTGTGTGCCATGTAGAGCTTCAGTACTAATCACCACCATGTAAGGTCCCCATGTGACAATGAAGGCACCAATCACTATCAATATGGTGCTGAGGGCTTTGCACTGGTTGGCTGAGTACACAATGTTTGGGATGGTGTTTCTCCGGCTCCCTGAGGAAGAGGCAGAGGAGTTGGAGTTTTTCCTGCTCTCCTTGCTGGAGTCCTGAACGGAGACCACGGTCCCGCAATGGATTTTCCTGGCTTTCATCCGGGCCACGCGGAAGATGAACCCGTAGCAGACGAGCATGGCCAGGAAGGGCAGCAGGACACACCAGATCTGCCAGAAGGCAGTGAAGCTGGCCTCTCTGTGCCACGCAGCCACGCAGGTCCACTTGAACTGGTCGAACTCAAACACCGACCAGCCAAAGAGAGGGGGGAGGCATCCGATCAGCGAGTGAAGCCACACGTACATGATTACCACTACGGCGCGGTTCCCAGTGATTTTCATGGGATAAACCATGGGGTAGAGGACAGCGTAGTACCTGTGAGGGTTAAATAACAAGGGGTTTATAGGAGAAACAGAAACAATCTTAAGCCAGGACCCGTTCTCAGTACTTCTCAGACCCCGGTTAACCACATGTGCGATCGATCTCCCATATCTGAAGGTTTAAGACCCTGAAACTATTCTACAATGGAAGAAAGTTATTAAACCGTCACAAGATACAGATACCCCGCCACAGCTGCGGTTGTTTCCACCAGGAATCTCACGTTTCCACGGTTTCCTCTCCGCGACACCCTTTGCCAGCCGCAGCCGTGAACTTTGCGTATCCGCGGGTTTAACACTAATAACACCAGCGTCTGGCGCTGGGTCCCAGTTGCGATGTCGCAACAACCAGACGCGATGTCGCTTCTCTCCTAGGGTTAAGGTGAATAACATGAAGTTATTGTTTTTTATATTCTTTTGGGTTGTGTTATTTGAACATCGATTGTATTTGTTTGGTTATTGTGTTATTTTGTGTTTACAAAACACTCGGCAACATTTCTGAAACAACTTTAAGTCAGAAACAACAACAACTTGCATTGCCCTAGTGCCCTCCACGCCGAGGTAAAGTCTGGTAAAATCACAAGTTCAGCTTGTTCCTAAAAAATCGTATCAATAGATTTATTCCCTGTAAGGGTTTTTTAAATTTGTTGGATATGAAGTAAAGGTATAACTGAAAGGGTTACTAAATGCATTCTGGCAAACAGCAGCTTCATACACAGTGACCCAACGACAACAACAACTTTGATTTATACAGTGCCCCCCACGCTGGACAGCGCCTCAGAGCGCTTCAATCATTATAGTTTACTTTTGTTCAATAGTATTTTTGTACGGCGTTGGAGATGTCACTGTCCAGACTGACATAAGAATAATAAGACAAAGCACCAGAGGCTCGTGGAACTCCAGAAAAGGACTCAAAACACCTTCGGAGAGGATGGGAGCGGTGGGGAGAAACATAGGAACAACATAACGTTGTTTGAAGTAATACAATATGGAGAATAATCGTAATAAGCCATTTGATATCGCGGCTTTTCACATCTTATCGACGTCTCAAAGCGCTTCACAGAATGTACTGTAAAGTGAAGTGACTGTTTATTTGTGGGCGAAACGCGGCAGACGATTGCGCACAGCAGCGTCCCCCACAAACAGTCGTGGGTTGAAAATGACCAATTTTTATTATTGTGTTTTTCTTTAGGGATTATTATCAGGCGTATCTCAGTGTGATCCCGCTCTCATCTCGCTCATGTTTCCCTGGACATTGTTAGAACTGGGGAGGAGCCTGACTGTAGCCCTGAACCAACCCCTCTACCCCCTCCCCCCCCCCCACCTCCACCCCCCAACACCCCCAGAAACCCTGAACCAACCAGAATAACTGTCATAGACAGTGATTGGAGCACCAATGTACTTCCAAACAGTGGTTCAAATAAAAGAGAGGTGTTTGAAATGAAAGAGAAACATAAATCCCTGGTCTCAAAGGCTCAGAGGTGCTGCTCACATGGTAAACATGTGTTTTCCACCCGCTAATAATTAAATAACAATTACCATTTATACCTCAGAGGAACGTTCGTGCATCTGGCAGAGTCGGGGGCATTGTTTTTGTTAGTGGGGGCGGGGGGGGAGATGTCCAAAAGTTGATGAGGTATTTTAAAGAATGCTTTCATTAAGCCCTCAAATCTGAGATATGCATCATAATCTGCAGCTATGTAGTGACAGAGGAAAGCACACAAAGTGATACATCTATATTCTTCAATACATGAACCGTAAATATCCGCGTATAAGGCGCACTCGCGTATAAGGCGCACCCCCCACTTTTGACCTTTTCTTGGTGAAAATAAACGGAAGCATTTTCGATGATATTGCCAGCAGAGGGGAGGGAGGCAGGAGTGGCAGGTAGGTAGGGAGGGAGGGAGGGAGGGAGGGAGGCAGGCAGGCAGGCAGGCAGGGAGGGAGGCAGGCAGGCAGGCAGGCAGGGAGGGAGGGAGGGAGGCAGGCAGCCAGGGAGGGAAAGAGGGAGACAGGCAGGCAGGGAGGGAGGGAGGGAGGGAGGGAGAGAGAGAGGGAGAGAGGCAGGCAGACTGGGTTAGGCAGACTGGGTTCGGCAGAAGGTAAGCACAGCACTGAAGTCCGCTGCTGCTGCCGCTGCCCGGGCGGCCGAGGCCGAAGCCCCGTCACCCGCTCCCCCCCAACCCCCCCCGGACACTGACCAAACCCCGGCTGACAGTGCCGGCCGCCCCTCCTGTTTACTGTATCTCCGAGGCTCAAAATTTCTTGTACCTGCGTATAGGGCGCACCCCCCACTTTCCAGATCTTCCCACGTGAAAAAAAGTGTGCCTTATACGCGGGTATTTATGGTATGTGCTTTTTTCTGATTGTCATGGGCGCTAAAGTCCTCCCATGTGGGACAGATGGGCAAAGAGACTGAGAGAGCCAGATAGAGAGACTGGAAGGGAGGGTGAGAGAGACAGAGAGTGAAAGAGAATATATTATAAAGTGTAGTGGTTGTGTGTTTTGTGTGCAAGACAGAGAAAGACTGAGAGAGAGATTGAGAGAGACATTGAGAGAGAGAAACAGAGAGAGACCGAGATATTGAAAGAGACTAAGAGAGAAAGACTGAGTGAGAGACTGAAAGACAGAGACTATGAGAGAAAATATATTAAAGGAGTCCTCCCACTGAATCC
Source organism: Hydrolagus colliei (assembly GCA_035084275.1). Classification (NCBI taxonomy): domain Eukaryota; kingdom Metazoa; phylum Chordata; class Chondrichthyes; order Chimaeriformes; family Chimaeridae; genus Hydrolagus; species Hydrolagus colliei. Next base: position 910,298 of record CM068745.1, on the reverse strand, counting down.
TCTCAAAACAAGGCCTCCCACATAATGTCCAAATGAAAGATCTGGTTTGTGTGTCTGTCTATCTTTCAATCTGGATTCAATATTGGATCCTTTGGCTGCAAACGAAGTTTCAACAGGTAAATCTACAGTAAAAGCCCGTTTATCCGTGACCCAACCAACCGTAACTTTCGTATAACCGGCACTGTAAAAAAACGGTCCACATTCGATTAACCAGAATTTATCCGGCACAATGCATTATTTGTAATAAAATAATGTTTGGATGTTTTTAGCCGAATATCCGGCACGCGCTTTAACCGGCATTGGCCAGGTCCCAAGGGTGCCAGATAAACAGGCTTTTACTGTATTTCATAGATAAAATACTTTCAGAGTGAGTGCTCAGGGTGCAAGAGGTATTTAAATTGGAGGACTTACTAAACTCATCTGAGCCAGAGCTGAACAGATGGAATCAATGCTGACATTGGGCAAGATAATAATTCCATCCTCAACTGATCATAATTCAGCTCCGTCAATTCAGCAACATTTCTTAAAACACTCTTAAACAATTCTACCTTATTGGTATAATTACCAGTATAATTATCCGCGTTGTTGCTGTTTAAAGCTTAGTTTCCTATATACATTTATACCACTCTATTATCCTATATACTGTACTCCTCTTTCCTCAATCTCCGCAGACCTGCCCTTGCCTGGTTCGACTCCTACCTCTCTCATTGCCTACATATTGTCACCACCAACGGTTTCTCCTCCGGCCCCTGCCTGTGGCGTTCCCCCAGGGCTCTGTCCTTGGTCCTCTACTTTTCATTATTTATATGCTCCCACTTGGTGATATCATCTGCAGACATGGGGATAACTTCTATATGTATGAGGATGTTCTCTATCTCTCTGCCTCTACCCTCGACTCCGGGACTACCACTGTCCTGACAGACTGACTGTCAGACATCAAGTCCTGGATGACAGCAAATTTTCTACAGTCGAATATCAACAAGACAGAGGCCCTCCTGATCGGCCCACTTCAGCGCCTTCACACCTCAGGCACTGGCAGCATCAACCTCCATGGCTACTCACTCAACCTCACCAAGCCAGTCAGGAACCTCGGTGTCTTGTTCAACCCTCAACTGTCTTTCTTCCCCCAAATCCAGGAATGTCTCACTCCATCTTTCCCCACCTGCATAATATTGCCTGACTCAGCCACTACCTCACCCCCAAAGCCACTGAAACCCTCATCCACGCCTTCATTACATCCCATCTTACAAGGCCGGTTGGCCTTTCCAATTCCTTCCTCCACAAGCTGCAGATAATCTAGAACTCTGAGGCCCATATCCTCTCCCGCTCCAAACTCCACGGCCTCATCTCCCACATCCTTGCCCGACTCCACTGGCTCCCCATCATCCAGAGGATCCAATTCAAGATCCTGGTCCTCACATTTAAAGCCCTTCACAAACTCATCCCACCCTGTGGAGCTCCTGTGACTCAGTGGTTAGAGCACTTGTCTTGCAAGCTGGGGAGACCAAGCTGGGGAGACCTGTGTTCGAACCCAGGCAGGTCAGGGCCAAACCTTGAGCAAGTTTCCTTACTCCACACGCCTAATAATAATCCCTCCAAAAAAACACAATAATAAAACTGCTCATTTCAATCCACGACTGTGTGGGGGACGCTGCTGTGCACAATTGGCTGCCATGATTCGCCCATAAATATACAGTCAATTCACCTTACAGTATATTCTGTGAAGCGCTTTGGGACGTTGATAAGATGTGAAAAGCGCTATATCAAATGCAAGGATTATTATTATTATTATTATTATTCTGTGACCTTCTATCGCCTTATCAACCTGCCCGCCCCCTTCATTCAGCCGACTCTGGCCAGCTCCACGTCCCCTGACCCACCCTCCCAACCATTGGCGGGCAAGTCTTGAGTCACTCTGCCCCGAACCTCTGGAACTCCATCCCGCAGTCCCTCCGCCTCGCCCCCTCCCTGGCCTCCTTCACGTCTCGCCTCAAGAATCTCCTCTTCGATGGACCCATCAGCAACTCCTCCCACCCCCCCCACTCACCCCATCCTCAGCTCGGGTTTGAATCAATAACTGTCCAGCGCCTTGGGACGTCCTCCTGACGTGAATGGCGCTATACAAATGTCATTTTGTTGTTGTTGTACATTATGGGGAATTCAAAACAAGAACAGATGTATTTTATGTCACAGAAAGCTATGACATTTGAGCTGAACACGTACATTGATCTATCTAAAAACAGACACTGAACGCAGTTGTAATGTCACTTGTCATTACTAATTTACTGGTGATGGCAAAGCTATATTCCCGGGGTGTGATTTCCTGGACTCAGTCCTGCGCCAACATCCAAACAATGAGAAGATGAACCAGCAGCCAGTGTGATGACATCTTTGCATTGGCAGCACAAATGTGGATCAAATGCTTCAAACATATGCATTGCCTCAACACGCTTCCACCCTGCCCACCCCACCAGCACAGAGACAGAAATCACCGTAGAAGAATTGGGGACAGAGTACAAGAGTAAAGTTGCTCGATATGTATTTCCGCAAAGTCTATTCCAATTATTTTGGAAACGGTTCATAGAAACAAATAGTTCCAAGACTCTCACCTATGATTTCATTGAGACAGACTCTGTCGTACTTCCTGAAACCCTGAAATTTCTAACCATAAAAGCTGTAACGGCAGTAAATACACTGGAGGGTCAAAACTTCCACTTCCTGCTCTGGGACAGGAATGGGCCAGGAGAGATCTGATTGGTGCTGGGATTCACCAGCGAGAATCTCAAGTGCACTATCTTCAGTCATTGGAAAGGAGATGTTGCGAAGATCACAAATGGCACTTACAAGGATCTCACCTCATATCAGGCCACTGAGTGTTTTATAATAATAATAATAATAATCCTTGCATTTGATATAGCGCTTTTCACATCTTATCAACGTCCCAAAGCGCTTCACAGAATATACTGTAAAGTGAATTGACTGTTTATTTGTGGGCGAATCGCGGCAGCCAATTGTGCACAACTGTGTCCCCCACAAACAGTCGTGGATTGAAATGACCAATTTCATTATTGTGGTTTTTTGGAGGGATTATTATTAGGCGTGTGTGTGGAGTAAGGAAATTTGCCCAAGGTTTCGCCCTGACCTGCCTGGATTCGAACACAGGTCTCATGTGTTGTAAGGCTCTAACAACTGAGCTACAGGAGCTCCGCAGTATTGGAGATGGACTGAAATTCATCTCTCCTGCAAAACTCTGTTCATTTCCATTTACTGTTAAGTGCAAGAGTGCAAGAGTCTGTCGTAATTGATTTTAAGAAACATATTTACTTCAGGACACAAACCACTGCTCTACTCAACAATAATCATAATAATCGTTGCATTTGATATAGCGCCTTATCATATAGTTGAAATGTCTCAGAGAGCTTCACAAGGTAATATGGAGTGACTGTGTGTTTTGTGGGTGAAATACAGCAGTCAGTTGCATACAGCACAAACAGCTCTGGAGTGAGTGACAAGTTTAATTTAGGGGATTCCACATCAGAGCACTGGGAGAAACTCCCTTCTCTTTTCGAATAGTGCCATGTGATATCCAACTTAGACTCGGAGTGAATGCAAAGACTTCACATACTTTAGCAGCCAGTGGCACACAGGCTTGTAATTCACCTCAGCCATGATGACCCAACAACAACAACTGTAATGTATACAGCGCCCTCCACGCCGGACAGCGTCTCAGAGCGCTTCACAGTAACCGGGATCCCGGGGCCGAGCCAGGGGGAGAGAGGCGACCAAAGGCCCGGTCGAAGAGAAAGGTCTTTAGCTGTGACCTGAAACTGGGAAGAGAGAAGGCGAGGGGAAGGGAGTGAGGAAGGGAGTTCCAGAGCCTCGGGACATACTGGCTGAAGGCACGGCCGCCGAGGGTGGAGCGGAGGATTCAGGGGGACATGGAGGAGGCCAGACCCGGGCTCAGCATCAGTGACAAAGCTATCACAGCGTCAGCTGAGAGACTGTTGAAGGAGAAAGAGAATACTCAGCATTTCAATATTATCTGCCATATGATTCCAAACTATTAGTGATTGACTTTCCTTGGCAATTACCCTCTCCACTGTACTCCTTCTCCATCAAACAGATATACTGGAACTGCTTCTGAGCAGCTCGTGGACATTGATGCGGACAATTACAGCACTAGGTTAATAAAGCCCAGAAAATTGTAGGTTCAAATCCTGCTCTGTGCTGATCTTAGGTAAAGCAGCAATTGGGAATCTGCAATTGGCTGTGGTAAAGGTAAACAACAAAATTAGCCTTGATTCCTATTCAATTCCTATTTGGCCACTTGTGTTAGAGAGTGCAGCTGTATGGATATCAAACGAGGATCGATTTGGACTCAAGTTACGACGCTCCTCACTGTTGAAAGCCAACACTCCATGGATTATATATGAACAACAACAACAACAAAAGTACATTTGAAGAGCACCTTTCATGTCGAGAGGACATCCCAAGGTGCTGGACAGTCAGGGGTCAGGACTCAAGCATGGCTGGGGGAGTGCAGGGTTGGGATGAGGGAGGGGCAGGCATGGGCTGAGGGAGAGTAGAGAGGTAGGATGGTGGCTGAAGGTACGATCGAAGAGAAAAGTCTTGAGACCGATCATGAAGGAGTCAAGAGAGGGAGCAAGGTGAAGGGATTGCAGAATGGAGTTCCAAAGCGTAGAGGCAGAGGCTCAAAGCTCGTCCACCGATGGTAGGGTGGGTCAGGCAGGAGACATGGAGCCTGCTGAACAGAGGGAGCAGACAGGTTGATAGGGGGGTCAGCAGGTCAGAGAGGTAGGAGGGGGCAAGACCATGGAGGGCCTTGAAAGTGTGGGCGAGGATGTTAAATTCGATCCTCTGAGGAATGGGGAGCCAGTGGAGCCGGGCGAGGGTTGTGGTGATGGGGTCGCGGAGCCTGGTGCGAGAGAGGACATGAGCTGCAGAGTTTTAGATGAACTGCAGCTTAGGGAGGGAAGATTTGTGGAGGCCAATAGAAGAGGGAGTTGTCGTAGAGGAGACTTGAAGTGTCAAAAGGCCTGAGGGGGTGAGGCAGTGGCAGAGACGGGCCATGTTGCAGAGGTGGTGGGAGGCAGTACTGGTCATGGCATGGATATGGGGGAGAAAGGACAGTTCAGGGTCAAACAGGTTCCTGAAGAACCTCTTCTGGACGTCTCAACTCGCTTCACAGAATACAGTGTAAAGTGAAATAATTGACTGTATATATTTGTGGGTGAAACGTGGCAGCCAATTGCGCGCAGCAGCATGTCCCCCACCCCCACCACCCCCCCACACACAAACAGCCGTGGGTTGATGTGGCCAATTTATTATTATAGGTCCAACATGACAAACATCTGTGCTCAGGACTTAGCTCATTGGAAGTCATCCAGCCAGCCTCAAGTCAACAGCTGGATTTCACATCTGGCCCTGACATCATCCACTGTAACTGTGACAGTTCCACACATTACCATCGTGCCAGCATCCACGGTCATTGCTTAATCCTACATTTTGATTCAGAAGCTACTTGACAGTGGGTGGGGAGGAAGGGAGGGAGGGAGGGAGGGGCAGTTGGTGGAGCTGTTGTACAATGAATACTTGGTGAGCTTTACGAAGATCGTGCACTTCACAAATATTGATTTCTCGATTGAACTGAGAACCTCAGGATCACAATGTCGTTGTGTTCCCCCCCCACACAAGCAGAATATTGAACTGTGCGTTTTCTGTATGCCGCTTGAAGGATGCATTATATAAAATAATCCTTATCCTTTCAACTCAAGCATCAGTTAACAGCAGATTAGATTCACAATTCAGTCAAGAATCCAAATCATAGAATGTTCCAGCACAGAAGGAGGCCATTCGGCCCATTGAGTCTGTGCCGGCTCTTTGACCGAGCAAGTCACTTTCATTAACCCCAATCACCATGACCCTGACCCTGATACCTATCTAGTTCTCTCTTAAAAGCTGCTATCGAATTGGACCTCACTACCCTTTCAGGCAGATCATTCCAAATTCAAACAACTCGCTGAGTAAAAAAATTTATTCTAACCTCCCCTCTGCTTCTTTTGGTAGATATCTTAAGACTGTGACCACGGGGCACAGATACACCTACCAGCGGAAACAGCTTTTCCCTATCTAGCTGTCGAAACCTTTCATGATCTTGAAGACCTCTATCAGGTCCCCATGTAACCTTCTCTGCTCTAATGGGAAAAGTCCTAACTTCTCCAGTCTGTCCTCATAGCTAAGGTTCCCCATTCCTGGTATCATTCTCGTGAATCTCCTCATCATCCTTTCCAGTGCCTTAATGTCCTTCCTGAAGTAAGGTGCCCAGAACTGGACGCAGTCCTCCAGCTGAGGCCTAACCAGTGTTTTGTATAGATTAACCATAGCCTCCCTACTCTTATACTCTATGCCCCTACTAATAAAGCTCAGTACACCAAATGCCTTTTTTACAGCCTTATCTACCTGCCCTGCGACCTTTAATGATTCACTTACTTGAACACCCAGATCTCTCTGTACGTTCACCCCCCTTAAGATTGAGCTACCAAGTCTATATTGCCTCCTATCATTTTTCCTACCTAAGTGTATCACCTCACACTTATCCACATTAATATCCATCTGCCACATGTCAGCCCATTCCACCAATCTGTGTATGTCTGCTTGCAGTTGGTTACAGTCCTCCTCACTATTTACTACCCTACCTAACTCTGTATCATCTGCAAACTTGGCAATAGGGCTCTCTATGCCCAAGTCCGGATCATCTGATGTGACATGCTGTTCACATTTCTGATATACCAGTTCACAGGGACTCCTTAGAATCAAGCAGATTGCCATTTCCGCATAGGCAGGAGGTCTGTGCAGCCTTTGCTGCCTGCGTTTGGCTCTAACTTGATCATTTACATGAAGACACATTAAAAGGGCATATCAGTGGGGGAGCTGCGCATGCCGGCTGACATCACCAGTGATGTTGGTGCAAACCTTCTGTCTCAGCAAAGCTGCTGTGAGTTTGAGTTTGTCCTGTATATAATGGGGGGTATTTGCACAACGCACGTTGCTGAACAATAAGCGATTTACAGTCTGCGACTAAAACAAAGGGGATTATTAACACAGGAAAATATCCACGAGCAGCAATAGCTTGAGCAAAGAACATTTAGTGACAGCCAACACAGCGTGACTTTTCACCTTGGCCAAGAAACCCATTAAAGTAAACAAAATACTGGGTGATTTCAAGTCCTTAATCTCTTGCCCGTAATTATTTAAACACTTAATAAGATTGCCCCTAAACCACTTCAGCTCAGAGGAGTATACATACCCTGACTTATCCAACCTCTGATCACATGCAAATCTTTTCATTGCTGGCATCATCATTTTTAATGTACATCACTAACTACAGTGAGTGGGATGCCAGAAACCCAACACAATATTATAAACTAACATTCTGTATAAACCATACACAGGCGGGGAAGCAGCCTTCAGAATTTTCAGTATTTTTATTCGAAATATAAACACCGAGAATATCCTAAATCACTGTGGTGTGTGTGGTTCAACAAACGAACTTCTTTTACTCTTCGTTGTGAATAAGCCACCAGAGATTCAGCCACCCCCCAAGCTTCTGAGAAGGTTTGCAGACTTCTCCAGTCTCACAAACACCAAACCAGCAATGAAAGTTTATCACCCAGACTTTTAAATACTGGTTGCGTTGTGGGTGGGTACACCAATGTATGAAGACATGCATTTCAGTGCATTGAACACACGCTGTAATTGAGTCTCTGGGTGCCCTGAATTGGATGCAGTAATTCTGCAATAACATTATTCCTCCATTGGGAAGTGAGTGCCCTGCCATCCCTACTTCAGACAAATTGGAGTCTTCCTCAGGATTACCCTGCCTTACATTCCCTTCCTACCCTCAACTACTTCATCTTTTTTAATGTATTCCCAAATTCACACCAAGTTGACAGCCCACATTTCATTGCTTGTGGGAGAATTAAAGCTCATTTTTGCCTATAATTCACTTACATTACTGACACAGTGACTATCCCGTGCCTGGGACGTCGTCCTGATGGGAAAAGGGCTACACAAGTGTCATTTTGTTGTTGTTGTAAATCTATTATATTTTGTAAAGCCCTTTTGAGTGTTCTTTGTATGTTACACCTTTGACCCTATCTCTCCCTTCTCCCTCCCCACTAGCATCTCCACTACCTGCTCCCTCAGCCCATCCCACCTCTCTCCTCACCTCCCAACTCCACCTCCTGGCTCCTCTCCTAACCAACATCATCAACCTTTCCTTTCCCACTGGCACTATTCCCAACTCCTCAAAACAGTTGTGATCATCTCCATCCTGAGAACCTCCTCCCTGGACCATCCCTACTCTCCAGCTTCCACCCCATCTCCAACCTCCCATTCATCTCCAACTGCCTGGAGCAAGTCGTTACTTCCCAGATTAGCTATTTTCTTTCTCGCCATTTCCTCTTTGAACCCCACTAATCTGGCGTCCGTGCTGCCCACAGCCCTGGCCGAAGTCTCTATTAACATTCCAAACATCTGCGATCAGGGCTCTCTCCGTCTCCTTATCCCCCTCGACCTCTTTGTCGTCTTCCAACACTGTCGACCACTCCCACCTCCTACACCCCCTCTCCTCTCAGCTCAATCTTCACAGATCTGCCCTGTCAACTTCCACATGTACGCGGAAGACACCCAACTCTATCTCTCTGCCTTACCCTCGATTCCAGGACTACTGCTGTCCTGTCAGACTGTCTGTCAGACACTGTCTCGGATGAGAGCTAACTTTCTACAGATGAATATCAACAAGACCGAGGCCCTACTGATTGGCTCACGCCAGGGCCTCCGCACCTCAGGCACGGGCAGCGTCAACCTCCGTGGCTGCTCACTCCACCTCACCAAGCCAGTCGGGAATGTAGTTTTCCAGTTCGATCCTCAACTGTCCTTTCTCTCCCACATCTAAGCAATGACTCGCTCTGCCTTCCCTCACCCCCGACTCCGCCCCGACACAGAGCCGGTGCTACCTTTAGGTGAACTAGGCAGTCGCCTGGGGCTCCAACTTTGTGGGGGGAGGGGGGTGGGGGGAGGGGGGTGGGGGTCGGCCCTGGTTACAGACCACGTACGGTTTGCCTCGCGCTGTGAAAATTACTGCTGTCGTCCGCTGGCGTATGGTGGCGGAGGCGGAGGTGGGGAGATAGCAGTAAGTGACCAGAGAATGCTCAATAGTTAAATAAAACAGAAGTGTGAATCATGAATAAATAAATAAATATATAACTGTTACCATTACTTTCATTGATAATTAACTATATGAATTTTTAGTATTAACATTAGCTTAACAAAAGTTACCGGAGGACGCACATCTGAACGCTCGCCTCGGGCGCCAAACACCCTTGTTCCGTTCCTGCCACTACATCACCCCTCAGGCCGCTGACTCTCGCTCACCCCTTCATCACATCCAGGCTCGACTACGCCAACGCCCTGCTGATCAGCCTCCCCCAACTCCTCCCTCCATTGGGCAGCAGATCATCCAGAACTCTGCCTCTCCCTCCCCAAGCTCAGCAACCCTATCATCCCCATTCTCACCTAAATCCACCGGCTTCCCATTACTCAAGAGGATTCAATTCACCTTTAAAGCCCTGCATGGCCTTGCTCTCCCCTTCCCTCCACCCTCCCCGATCCCGACCCCGGCTCGGGTCCCCAACACCGATTGTCCAGCGCCTGGGGACGCCTTCCCGACGTGAAAGGCACAACACAAATGTGATGTGAAAAACACAAAATAATCCATAATTGTTTTAACACAGATTACAATAATGGTTATGTAAAGAATAAATTTGTGCATCCTTGTAAAAATACTACGGCCTTCAAGCCTCTGAGCTTCTTTTGTTGACTGTTATTTTACACAAGGTCTACCTCGGTCCTATTGCTGCCACCATCTTTTGTTCTTTTGTTCTGTGCGTCACAGAATTGTCACATCGTGTTACACCCAAGGCTGAAAGACCTACTCAGTCCGACCCTTGCAGGGAAAAAGAGTGGTTCTGTTACTGGAGCTAACTATTCTCTGCAATACTGTAACTGAAATAAGAAACTCTGAAATTTGTTTTAAAAAAAATGCAACAAGTAGCCATTATTTTGTTCTACAAATTTCTAGAAAGCTTTTAACAGAAAAATAAAAGCGATATTAATTTATTATTGAGAACTTGAAATACTATATTGTAAAGCTTGTGAATGTGAAGACATTATTGAATCTCTGAATTGTCTAATTTTACTGTTGCTGTTAGAATAATAATCAGGCTTATTTTGATATAGAATCTAACATCCAAACCTGCTCCACAAGGGAAATTGCTGTCAAGTGTAGTGACTGGGTATCTGTAGGCAAACTCTGCAGCCAATTTGCACACAATGTCTCCCAAACTGCCAGGTGCTGAATGATCAATTTACAGTAAAAGCCGTTCATCCGGCACCCGACCAACCGTAACTTCCGTATAACCGGCATCGCAAAAAAAGGTCCGCATTCCATTAACCGGAATTTATCTGGAAAAATGCATTGAAAAAACTTTTCTTTTTTTTTGCGTTTTCGCCCAAATATCCGGCATTGGCCAGGTCCCGAGGGTGCCGGATAAACAGGCTTTTACTGTATTTGGAAGATTATCAAGAAAAACACCCTCCTTCATTATTCATACAGTATTATAGGATCCTTAGTGTCTATCTGAACAGGCAGACGGGAATTTTTTTTGTTGAACGTTTCATTCAACTGTTGGAAGCCACTACAATGCAATGCTCTCCTGGTCCTATATTAGAATGTTAGCCAACGTGAGACTTCAACCTACAAACTTCTGCCCCAGAAATGAGAGATCCACTACCTGAGCCAAACTCTCCCCCTCCATCCCACCCAATTTAGTATTCCATATAATAATATAATAATAATAATAATCCTTGCATTTGATATAGCTGCTTTTCAAATCTTATCAACATCTCAAAGCGCTTCACAGAATATACTGTAAAGTGAATTGACTGTATATCTGTGGGCGAAACACGGCAGCCAATTGCGCACAGCAGCGTCCCTCACAAACAGTCATGGATTGAAATGAGCAATTTTTATTATTGTGGTTTTTTTGGACGGATTATTATTAGGCGCATGTGTGTGTGTGTGTAGAGTAAGGAAATTTGCCCAAGGTTTCGCCCTGATCTGCCTGGATTCGAACACAGGTCTCACGCTTGTAAGGCGAGCGCTCTAACCACTGAGCTACAGGACTCCACATCATCTTTGACAAGTACTGATAAATCATCCTAATTGAAATACCCTTAGATAAGAGCAAGTTATTGTATTAGTTCATGGAAGCTTTTTTTTCTTTCCAGTACTATTTTGCTCATCTTTTCTCCATATTCTTCAATATATTTACTTGTCAAGTTCCTGAGCCACAGGAGCTCCACAAAACTTGCATCCTCAAGCGGAGTAGCGTCTCAGAGCGCTTTACGGTGGTGGAGGAAGTTACCTGACGCCGAGGCAGAGGGTGAGGGGAGGTGATTGTAAACACGGTCGAAGAGGAAAGTCTTCAGATACAACCTGAACATGGGGGAGGAAGGGACAAGGCAGAGATGGAGTGGTTGAAAGTGGAATGGAGGGCACTAGGGACAGCTGTTAACTGGTATAAATCTTCCTGTTCTTATTTAATAATAATAATAATCCCTGCATTTAATATAGCGCTTTTCACATCTTATCGATGTCTCAAGGCGCTTCACAGAATATATTTTCCCTTCGTAAAGATAGGAACCTTCACTATTTACTTTGTGTCAATTCCTTTCGTGAGAGAAACGACATCTTACCTGTCTATCGCAATGACTCCAAGCGTCATCATACTGGCCGAGCTGATTAGCATGTAGAGTAGGGCCGTGAAATTGCACCAAACCACACCAAAGATCCATTCTCGCTTGATGGAGCTGGCGATAACAAAGGGAAGCACCAGAACCGACAAGAGGAAATTGGAGAGAGTCAGACTGAAGACAAACTTGTTGCTCGGTGTTAAGAGATAGGATTTCTTGTAAAGAGTTACGACAATCACGAGGTTGCCCAGGCAGATGAGCGCGGCGATGACAATAATGGCCACGGATTCTGCAACAATGACAGCGCCATCTTCCTGTGAGGTACTGTTGCCCAGACTGGTTCTGCTAACATTGGGACTACTGCAGTTCATCGTGAGGGCGTGGAACAGAGAGGTGCTGGCATGCTTGACTGCTGAGAAGGAGACACAAAAGAGAATTCACGGGTTAGAGTCTTACAGTAAAGTAATGTTGCTATTTTGGAATGGATATGGACAGATAAACGCAATACAATACTATTTAAATTTATACAGTGCCTTTCACATCAAGAGACGTCTCAAAGCATTTGACAATGCTGCCTGGGCCCCTGAGTTGGGGGTGAGAGCCGAGGAGGTGGGGAGGAGAAAGGTGACTGGAAATCACAGTCAAAGACTGGCTGTGAATGAGGGGAGGCAGCAATATGCACTAGCAGTCAGATTATCAAACAAAATAATCAGTTAACTAAAGACACAGAGAGGCAGACACAATGGGGAGGGGAAACTCTATTTTACCCAACAACTGATTCACACAATCAACGTCACACATGAGAAAATCCAGGTCTGCATCAGCAATGGTCACAAACTCTGACCACTTTTCACTCGGTATTTGCTGTAAAATTTGACTTTTTCATTTGGCTACCAGACTACAAATGAAGGCTAGACTGCACACACTTGCAAATTAAAATAGTAGTTTACTTTTGCTTTTGATTTTAATTCACTAAAATAATCTTTTTTTAAAAAAAATCTGAAAATGAGATAATACACCTTTAAAGGATTCCTGAATCATATATCTGCATTTATATTCCCAACATAAAAACACAAAACCTAAAATATCTATCTTTCTCATATCACTCAATGGATCGTATCACTCATATCTTTGAGATGTCGATAAGATGTGGAAAGTGCTATATAAATGCAAGGATTATTAGTATATATTATTATATCACTCAAACAAGCTCATCTAATTCCCTGGTGAACATGCTGACAGATCTGACTTTCCTGGTAGTAATTCCACCCCCTGTAGGGTCCCGCTGTAACATTCATTATTTGCTTCATATATTAAATATCAATCCAAATATTTAAAAAAGCTATTTTCAAATCCCAAATTTTATAAATTACTTTGAATTTCAGAATTGTAAATTGAAAATTGCAGTCAGTGCAACAAAAACACTCAAATTTGACAGAGCGCCTTATCATGTCTTTGAGAAGTCTCAAAAGCATTTCATATAGTATACTGTAAAGTGAATTGACTATATATTCTGTGAGCAAAATCCACTATGCAAATATCATACTAGTTTTTGGTGTAAAAGCAAGTAAACTATTTGGTTTAGAAAGTGACACAGATTAAAGGACAGCTTTCCTGTATTTAACAAATCTGAAGTAAGATTATTTTTTGTAAGAATTTTTTTTCCCCTTTCCCAGAATACTGGATGGAATCCATTCCCAGCAGTTGATGTAAACCTTCAAAAGGAAACTGTATAAATATCTGATGGGGAAAGCGAGCGGAGATTACAGTGTACAGTGTTGGCACTAACATCCCCACGGAAAAAGATGGTTTTGGTGATGCAGGGACTCAAACAGAAAGTGTCTATGTGAGGTTACAGACCGGGATTTACATCAGGCAGCAGCCCTGGGTATTTAGGGGATGGGTAAACATTCTGGAGGTTTGCAGATCAAGTATAAAGAACCTACACAGAATATCCTTCCTGGAGGTGAGTGATGCTAAACTCTGGAACTCCCTTCCTTCCCCTCGCCCCCTCTCTTCCCAGTGGTCAGGTCACAGCTAAAGACCTTTGATTTGGACCATGTCTTGGGTCACCGTTCTCCCCCTGCCCCACTGGCTCGGGCCTAGATCAGTTATTGTGAAGCGCTCTGAGACGCTGTCCGGTGTGGAGGGCGCTGTATAAATTGAAGTTGTTGTTGTTGATGAGGGTGGAGTGAACAACAACAACAATAATAACAACAACAGAGCAGGATGTGAATGGTTTGGTGCAGGTACAGCCTAGGTGGGGAAAATGCCCATTTTTTATTCTATCTTCTACAAAAAGGAACACAGATGTCAAAGCTTCAATGTTTTCAAATATAAAGTCCATTCATTATCAGCTTGCTTCACTGACAGCCCTCTGGGATGGGGATCACAAGGCGGGGAGCTCAAATCTCACATCGTGACTTTAGCTCATAATCTAATGTATCAAACCAGTCTACGAGTTGAAGTCATTCATAGTTAGCGAAGGTTGGGATTTGAATCCACTGGAGTCCTGTAGCTCAGTGGTTAGAGTGCTCGCCTTTGAAGCGAACGATCTGGGTTCGATTCCAGACAAGGCAAAACCTTGGGCAAGTTTCCTTCCTCCACACACGCCTGATAATAATGCCTTCGATAATGAATTGGTCACTTCAATCCACGACTGTTTGTGGGGACGCTGCCGTGTGCAACTGGCTGCTGCGTTTGGCCCTCAAATATACAGTCACTTCACTTTACAGTCTATTCTGCAAAATGCCTTGAGACGTCTTAGAAGCCGTGAAAAGCGAGATATCAAATGCAGGGATTATCAGTATCCTGGTCTTCCTGTGTCCCAGCCAAACAAAAAGTGTTGATTGTTTTCTTGGCTGTTTGTGAGGACACCGCTGTCACTTCATTTCTCAGTCATTTCAGTGAACACTTTGAGACGGGTATGGGACAGTCCCGGAGAATCGTGGAAATGATGGGAGCCATTTGGGAAGCAAAGCTTTCAGATTTTGTGAACTGGCCACAGTGAATCTGGAACATTCAGCAGAACAATTCACCTCGATTGCCACACTTTTGGCTATTTTGTTTTTGCGATGGTGGTGAGTTGGTTTGAGGGGGAGGCCGCTGGTTTGTGGGGGAGGCCGCTGGTTTGTGGGGGGGGGCGCTGGTTTGAGGGGGAGGCCGCTGGTTTGTGGGGGAGGCCGCTGGTTTGTGGGGGGGGGCGCTGGTTTGAGGGGGAGGCCGCTGGTTTGTGGGGGAGGCCGCTGGTTTGTGGGGGAGGCCGCTGGTTAGTGGGGGAGGCCGCTGGTTTGAGGGGGAGGCCGCTGGTTTGTGGGGGAGGCCGCTGGTTTGTGGGGGAGGCCGCTGGTTTGTGGGGGAGGCCGCTGGTTTGAGGGGGAGGCCGCTGGTTTGAGGGGGAGGCCGCTGGTTTGCGGGGGAGGCCGCTGGTTTGAGGGGGAGGCCGCTGGTTTGTGGGGGAGGCCGCTGGTTTGAGGGGGAGGCCGCTGGTTTGAGGGGGAGGCCGCTGGTTTGAGGGGGAGGCCGCTGGTTTGCGGGGGAGGCTGCTGTGCAAAATTGGCTGCAGCGTTTCGACCACAAAATGTAGGCAATTCACTTTACAGTATATTCTGGGAAGTGCTTTGGGAAATCTCACCCATGTGGTATTTAATAATAATAACAAACTTTGCATTTGATACAGAGCTTTTCACATCTGATCGACGTCCCAAAGCGCTTCACAGAATATACTGTAAAGTGAAGTGACTACATTTGTGGGAGAGCGAAACGTGGCAGCCAATTTCACACAGCAGCGTCGTCGTCCCCCACAAACACTTGTGAATTGAAATTGACCAATTCTATTATTGTGTTTTTTTTGGAGGGATTATTATTAGGCAGCTGTGTGTGTGTGTGTGGGGGGTAACAAAACTTGCCCAAGGTTTCGCCCTGACCTGTATGGATTCGAACAAAAGTCTCACGCTTGTAAGGCGAGCGAGTGAGTGAGTGAGTGAGTGAGTGAGTGAGTGAGTGAGTGAGTGAGTGAGTGAGTGAGTGAGTGAGTGAGTGAGTGAGTGAGTGAGTGAGTGAGTGAGTGAGTGAGTGAGTGAGTGAGTGAGTGAGTGAGTGAGTGAGTGAGTGAGTGAGTGAGTGAGTGAGTGAGTGAGTGAGTGAGTGAGTGAGTGAGTGAGTGATTATTATTAAAGAACTCAACAATTGTCAACGTCCTCCTGATGTGAAAGGCGCTTCGCAAATGTAATTTTGTTGTTGTTAATATAATAATAATAATCAACGTCCCAAAGCGCTTCACAGAATACACTGTAAAGTGAAGTGACTGTATATATTTGTGGGCGAATCGCGGCAGCCAGTTGCGCACAGCAGCGTCCCCCACAAACAGCCGGGGGTTGAAATGAGCAATTTTATTCTTGTGGTTTTTTTGGAGGGATTATTGACGGATTGTTGTGGGGGTGGATTTTCAGGGTCAGGCCGGTTAGGGGCAAACACTGACAGACAGCTGCCAATGTAATAGTCAAGTCCCTCAACTCCCATCTCAAATAATAATAATTTAATACAGTATAAAAGTGTTTTTTTTCTCTGTACTAAGTGACCTGGTGCTAATCCAGTATCTGGTCATATCAACCATACCCCCCTCCCCTCCCTCCCTCCCTCCATCCCCACGCTTCATGTCCAGGGCCCCCTCTCTCAGTGGCTTTAGCAATCCTGCCTGTCCAGCCAGCAGTCAATCAACCAAACACTGTGAAGATATTTCTGTTTGCAAACCAAAGGCAGAGCCATAAAGTAAATTCCCCGCCATGGCTTCCCCCTCTTTGTGTAGGGAAAAGCTCCTCACACCCTCTCCACGGTTACAATGGGTTCATCTGGACTAGCAATTATACTGTACACTCACTCACTCACTCACACACACAGCCCCCCCCCCCCACACACACACACAGACACACAGCCCCCACACACACACACACAGACAGCCACACACCCTGCCAGACACAAACCATCAGAGAGAGGAAATGTGGAAATCTAACATCAACTAGAAACTACATTCAGTACCAGTTAAACTCTCCCTCTGTGTGTATATGTGTGTGTGTGTGTAGGCTTATTGCACAAGGAATAGATGCTCTTTCTGTCCAGATTTCCTTTAGCCCCCCCACCCCCACCACACACACAGAGACAGACACACATACAGACACAGACACACACACAGACAGACACACATACAGACAGACACACACACAGACAGACACACACAGAGACAGACACACACCATGGCTGGAGCTCCCTCTATTGTCTGCTGAACTGTGTGAGAAGTTTTCCTGTTCTCACTTTCCCCCTTTTACACTAAAGCTAGAGAAGCTCCAACAAAAACCTGGAGTTTACACTGACCTGGTGA
>CM068745.1:824265-892886 GCA_035084275.1 Hydrolagus colliei | reverse complement strand
TGAGGGAGGGAGAGGGTGTGAGAGAGGGAGGGAGGGAGGGAGGGAGGGAGAGGGGTGTGAGAGAGGGAGGGAGAGGAGGGAGAGGGTGTGAGAGGGAGGGGAGGGAGGGAGAGGGTGTGAAAGTTGCAAAGCTCTGGTTTACACTCCCCAGCCCCCAGACTGTGTGTGTGTCTGTGTGTAACCTGGACATGTATTATCCACTCAAATGTACATGTCTGTGTCTGTGTCTGTGGTCATCTGGGTCACAACTGATAATTAATCTGCTGCGGAACTTTTTAAATGATTATTATTAATATATTCCTGTAATAATATATTTGTTATGGGGGTGTGAACTGACTGTGTGTGTGTGACACTGACTGTGTGTGTGTGTGACTGTGTGTGTGTGACACTGACTGTGTGTGTGTGTGACTGTGTGTGTGTGTGACACTGACTGTGTGTGTGTGACACTGACTGTGTGTGTGTGTGACACTGACTGTGTGTGTGTGACACTGACTGTGTGTGTGTGTGTGTGTGACACTGACTGTGTGTGACACTGACTGTGTGTGTGTGTGTGACTGTGTGTGTGTGACACTGACTGTGTGTGTGTGTGACACTGACTGTGTGTGTGTGACACTGACTGTGTGTGTGTGTGTGTGACACTGACTGTGTGTGTGTGACACTGACTGTGTGTGTGACACTGACTGTGTGTGTGTGTGTGTGTGACACTGACTGTGTGTGTGTGTGTGACTGTGTGTGTGTGACACTGACTGTGTGTGTGTGTGTGACACTGACTGTGTGTGTGTGTGACACTGACTGTGTGTGTGTGACACTGACTGTGTGTGTGACACTGACTGTGTGTGTGTGTGTGTGTGACTGTGTGTGTGACACTGACTGTGTGTGTGTGTGTGACACTGACTGTGTGTGTGACACTGACTGTGTGTGTGTGTGACACTGACTGTGTGTGTGTGTGACACTGACTGTGTGTGTGTGTGACACTGACTGTGTGTGTGACACTGACTGTGTGTGTGACACTGACTGTGTGTGTGTGACACTGACTGTGTGTGTGTGTGTGTGACACTGACTGTGTGTGTGTGACACTGACTGTGTGTGTGACACTGACTGTGTGTGTGTGTGTGTGACACTGACTGTGTGTGTGTGACACTGACTGTGTGTGTGTGACACTGACTGTGTGTGTGTGTGACACTGACTGTGTGTGTGTGTGACACTGACTGTGTGTGACACTGACTGTGTGTGTGTGTGACACTGACTGTGTGTGTGACACTGACTGTGTGTGTGTGACACTGACTGTGTGTGTGTGACACTGACTGTGTGTGACACTGACTGTGTGTGTGTGACACTGACTGTGTGTGTGTGACACTGACTGTGTGTGTGTGTGACACTGACTGTGTGTGTGTGTGTGACACTGACTGTGTGTGTGACACTGACTGTGTGTGTGTGTGACACTGACTGTGTGTGTGTGTGTGACACTGACTGTGTGTGTGACACTGACTGTGTGTGTGTGTGACACTGACTGTGTGTGTGACACTGACTGTGTGTGTGTGTGACACTGACTGTGTGTGTGTGACACTGACCTGTGTGTGTGTGACACTGACTGTGTGTGTGACACTGTGTGTGTGTGTGACACTGACTGTGTGTGTGTGACACTGACTGCGTGTGACACTGACTGTGTGTGTGTGACACTAACTGTGTGTGTGACACTGACTGTGTGTGTGACACTGTGTGTGTGTGTGACACTGACTGTGTGTGACACTGACTGTGTGTGTGTGTGTGACACTGACTGTGTGTGTGTGTGACACTGACTGTGTGTGTGACACTGACTGTGTGTGTGACACTGACTGTGTGTGTGTGTGTGTGACACTGACTGTGTGTGTGTGTGACACTGACTGTGTGTGTGACACTGACTGTGTGTGTGTGTGTGACACTGACTGTGTGTGTGTGTGACACTGACTGTGTGTGTGACACTGACTGTGTGTGTGTGTGTGACACTGACTGTGTGTGTGTGTGACACTGACTGTGTGTGTGTGTGACACTGACTGTGTGTGTGTGACACTGACTGTGTGTGACACTGACTGTGTGTGTGTGTGACACTGACTGTGTGTGTGACACTGACTGTGTGTGTGTGACACTGACTGTGTGTGTGTGACACTGACTGTGTGTGTGTGACACTGACTGTGTGTGTGTGACACTGACTGTGTGTGTGTGTGTGACACTGACTGTGTGTGTGACACTGACTGTGTGTGTGTGTGACACTGACTGTGTGTGTGTGTGTGACACTGACTGTGTGTGTGTGTGACACTGACTGTGTGTGTGACACTGACTGTGTGTGTGTGACACTGACTGTGTGTGTGTGACACTGACTGCGTGTGACACTGACTGTGTGTGTGTGACACTGACTGTGTGTGTGTGACACTGACTGTGTGTGTGACACTGTGTGTGTGTGTGACACTGACTGTGTGTGACACTGACTGTGTGTGTGTGACACTGACTGTGTGTGTGACACTGACTGTGTGTGTGTGTGACACTGACTGTGTGTGTGTGTGTGTGACACTGACTGTGTGTGTGTGACACTGACTGTGTGTGTGACACTGACTGTGTGTGTGTGTGTGTGACACTGACTGTGTGTGTGTGACACTGACTGTGTGTGTGTGTGACACTGACTGTGTGTGTGACACTGACTGTGTGTGTGTGTGTGACACTGACTGTGTGTGTGTGACACTGACTGTGTGTGTGACACTGACTGTGTGTGTGTGTGTGACACTGACTGTGTGTGTGTGTGACACTGACTGTGTGTGTGACACTGACTGTGTGTGTGTGTGTGACACTGACTGTGTGTGTGTGTGACACTGACTATGTGTGTGACACTGACTGTGTGTGTGTGTGTGACACTGACTGTGTGTGTGTGTGTGACACTGACTGTGTGTGTGTGACACTGACTGTGTGTGTGTGACACTGACTGTGTGTGTGTGTGTGACACTGACTGTGTGTGTGTGTGACACTGACTGTGTGTGTGTGTGTGACACTGACTGTGTGTGTGTGTGACACTGACTGTGTGTGTGACACTGACTGTGTGTGTGTGTGACACTGACTGTGTGTGTGACACTGACTGTGTGTGTGTGTGTGACACTGACTGTGTGTGTGTGTGACACTGACTGTGTGTGTGTGTGACACTGACTGTGTGTGTGTGACACTGACTGTGTGTGTGACACTGACTGTGTGTGTGTGTGTGTGACACTGACTGTGTGTGTGTGTGACACTGACTGTGTGTGTGACACTGACTGTGTGTGTGTGTGTGTGACACTGACTGTGTGTGTGTGTGACACTGACTGTGTGTGTGACACTGACTGTGTGTGTGTGTGTGACACTGACTGTGTGTGTGTGTGTGACACTGACTGTGTGTGTGACACTGACTGTGTGTGTGTGACACTGACTGTGTGTGTGTGTGTGACACTGACTGTGTGTGTGTGTGACACTGACTGTGTGTGTGTGTGTGACACTGACTGTGTGTGTGACACTGACTGTGTGTGTGTGTGACACTGACTGTGTGTGTGTGTGTGACACTGACTGTGTGTGTGTGTGACACTGACTGTGTGTGTGTGTGTGACACTGACTGTGTGTGTGACACTGACTGTGTGTGTGTGTGACACTGACTGTGTGTGTGTGTGTGACACTGACTGTGTGTGACACTGACTGTGTGTGACACTGACTGTGTGTGACTGTGTGTGTGTGACACTGACTGTGTGTGACACTGACTGTGTGTGACTGTGTGTGTGTGACACTGACTGTGTGTGTGTGACACTGACTGTGTGTGACTGTGTGTGTGACACTGACTGTGTGTGACTGTGTGTGTGTGACACTGACTGTGTGTTTTTTGTGACATTGATTGAGTGTGTTTCACTGATTGAGTATGTATGACTGTGTGTGTCAGACAGACACTGACTGACTGTGTGTGACACTGACTGTGTGTGTGTGTGTGACACTGACTGTGTGTGTGTGTGACACTGACTGTGTGTGTGACACTGACTGTGTGTGTGACACTGACTGTGTGTGTGTGTGTGACACTGACTGTGTGTGTGTGTGACACTGACTGTGTGTGTGACACTGACTGTGTGTGTGTGTGTGACACTGACTGTGTGTGTGTGTGACACTGACTGTGTGTGTGACACTGACTGTGTGTGTGTGACACTGACTGTGTGTGTGTGACACTGACTGTGTGTGTGTGTGACACTGACTGTGTGTGTGTGTGTGACACTGACTGTGTGTGTGTGTGACACTGACTGTGTGTGTGACACTGTGTGTGTGTGTGACACTGACTGTGTGTGTGTGACACTGACTGCGTGTGACACTGACTGTGTGTGTGTGACACTGACTGTGTGTGTGACACTGACTGTGTGTGTGACACTGTGTGTGTGTGTGACACTGACTGTGTGTGACACTGACTGTGTGTGTGTGACACTGACTGTGTGTGTGACACTGACTGTGTGTGTGTGTGACACTGACTGTGTGTGTGTGTGTGTGACACTGACTGTGTGTGTGTGACACTGACTGTGTGTGTGTGACACTGACTGTGTGTGTGACACTGACTGTGTGTGTGACACTGACTGTGTGTGTGTGTGACACTGACTGTGTGTGTGACACTGACTGTGTGTGTGTGTGTGACACTGACTGTGTGTGTGTGACACTGACTGTGTGTGTGACACTGACTGTGTGTGTGTGTGTGACACTGACTGTGTGTGTGTGTGACACTGACTGTGTGTGTGACACTGACTGTGTGTGTGTGTGTGACACTGACTGTGTGTGTGTGTGACACTGACTATGTGTGTGACACTGACTGTGTGTGTGTGTGTGACACTGACTGTGTGTGTGTGTGTGACACTGACTGTGTGTGTGACACTGACTGTGTGTGTGTGACACTGACTGTGTGTGTGTGTGTGACACTGACTGTGTGTGTGTGTGACACTGACTGTGTGTGTGTGTGTGACACTGACTGTGTGTGTGTGTGACACTGACTGTGTGTGTGACACTGACTGTGTGTGTGTGTGACACTGACTGTGTGTGTGACACTGACTGTGTGTGTGTGTGTGACACTGACTGTGTGTGTGTGTGACACTGACTGTGTGTGTGTGTGACACTGACTGTGTGTGTGTGACACTGACTGTGTGTGTGACACTGACTGTGTGTGTGTGTGTGTGACACTGACTGTGTGTGTGTGTGACACTGACTGTGTGTGTGACACTGACTGTGTGTGTGTGTGTGTGACACTGACTGTGTGTGTGTGTGACACTGACTGTGTGTGTGACACTGACTGTGTGTGTGTGTGTGACACTGACTGTGTGTGTGTGTGTGACACTGACTGTGTGTGTGACACTGACTGTGTGTGTGTGACACTGACTGTGTGTGTGTGTGTGACACTGACTGTGTGTGTGTGTGACACTGACTGTGTGTGTGTGTGTGACACTGACTGTGTGTGTGACACTGACTGTGTGTGTGTGTGACACTGACTGTGTGTGTGTGTGTGACACTGACTGTGTGTGTGTGTGACACTGACTGTGTGTGTGTGTGTGACACTGACTGTGTGTGTGACACTGACTGTGTGTGTGTGTGACACTGACTGTGTGTGTGTGTGTGACACTGACTGTGTGTGACACTGACTGTGTGTGACACTGACTGTGTGTGACTGTGTGTGTGTGACACTGACTGTGTGTGACACTGACTGTGTGTGACTGTGTGTGTGTGACACTGACTGTGTGTGTGTGACACTGACTGTGTGTGACTGTGTGTGTGACACTGACTGTGTGTGACTGTGTGTGTGTGACACTGACTGTGTGTTTTTTTGTGACATTGATTGAGTGTGTTTCACTGATTGAGTATGTATGACTGTGTGTGTCAGACAGACACTGACTGACTGTGTGTGACACTGACTGTGTGTGTGTGTGTGACACTGACTGTGTGTGTGTGTGACACTGACTGTGTGTGTGTGTGTGACACTGACTGTGTGTGTGACACTGACTGTGTGTGTGTGTGACACTGACTGTGTGTGTGTGTGTGACACTGACTGTGTGTGTGACACTGACTGTGTGTGTGACACTGACTGTGTGTGTGTGTGTGTGACACTGACTGTGTGTGTGTGTGACACTGACTGTGTGTGTGACACTGACTGTGTGTGTGTGTGTGACACTGACTGTGTGTGTGTGTGACACTGACTGTGTGTGTGACACTGACTGTGTGTGTGTGTGTGACACTGACTGTGTGTGTGTGTGACACTGACTGTGTGTGTGTGTGACACTGACTGTGTGTGTGTGTGACACTGACTGTGTGTGACACTGACTGTGTGTGTGTGTGACACTGACTGTGTGTGTGACACTGACTGTGTGTGTGTGACACTGACTGTGTGTGTGTGACACTGACTGTGTGTGTGTGACACTGACTGTGTGTGTGTGACACTGACTGTGTGTGTGTGTGTGACACTGACTGTGTGTGTGACACTGACTGTGTGTGTGTGTGACACTGACTGTGTGTGTGTGTGTGACACTGACTGTGTGTGTGTGTGACACTGACTGTGTGTGTGACACTGTGTGTGTGTGTGACACTGACTGTGTGTGTGTGACACTGACTGCGTGTGACACTGACTGTGTGTGTGTGACACTGACTGTGTGTGTGACACTGACTGTGTGTGTGACACTGTGTGTGTGTGTGACACTGACTGTGTGTGACACTGACTGTGTGTGTGTGACACTGACTGTGTGTGTGACACTGACTGTGTGTGTGTGTGACACTGACTGTGTGTGTGTGTGTGTGACACTGACTGTGTGTGTGTGACACTGACTGTGTGTGTGACACTGACTGTGTGTGTGACACTGACTGTGTGTGTGTGTGACACTGACTGTGTGTGTGACACTGACTGTGTGTGTGTGTGTGACACTGACTGTGTGTGTGTGACACTGACTGTGTGTGTGACACTGACTGTGTGTGTGTGTGTGACACTGACTGTGTGTGTGTGTGACACTGACTGTGTGTGTGACACTGACTGTGTGTGTGTGTGTGACACTGACTGTGTGTGTGTGTGACACTGACTATGTGTGTGACACTGACTGTGTGTGTGTGTGTGACACTGACTGTGTGTGTGTGTGTGACACTGACTGTGTGTGTGACACTGACTGTGTGTGTGTGACACTGACTGTGTGTGTGTGTGTGACACTGACTGTGTGTGTGTGTGACACTGACTGTGTGTGTGTGTGTGACACTGACTGTGTGTGTGTGTGACACTGACTGTGTGTGTGACACTGACTGTGTGTGTGTGTGACACTGACTGTGTGTGTGACACTGACTGTGTGTGTGTGTGTGACACTGACTGTGTGTGTGTGTGACACTGACTGTGTGTGTGTGTGACACTGACTGTGTGTGTGTGACACTGACTGTGTGTGTGACACTGACTGTGTGTGTGTGTGTGTGACACTGACTGTGTGTGTGTGTGACACTGACTGTGTGTGTGACACTGACTGTGTGTGTGTGTGTGTGACACTGACTGTGTGTGTGTGTGACACTGACTGTGTGTGTGACACTGACTGTGTGTGTGTGTGTGACACTGACTGTGTGTGTGTGTGTGACACTGACTGTGTGTGTGACACTGACTGTGTGTGTGTGACACTGACTGTGTGTGTGTGTGTGACACTGACTGTGTGTGTGTGTGACACTGACTGTGTGTGTGTGTGTGACACTGACTGTGTGTGTGACACTGACTGTGTGTGTGTGTGACACTGACTGTGTGTGTGTGTGTGACACTGACTGTGTGTGTGTGTGACACTGACTGTGTGTGTGTGTGTGACACTGACTGTGTGTGTGACACTGACTGTGTGTGTGTGTGACACTGACTGTGTGTGTGTGTGTGACACTGACTGTGTGTGACACTGACTGTGTGTGACACTGACTGTGTGTGACTGTGTGTGTGTGACACTGACTGTGTGTGACACTGACTGTGTGTGACTGTGTGTGTGTGACACTGACTGTGTGTGTGTGACACTGACTGTGTGTGACTGTGTGTGTGACACTGACTGTGTGTGACTGTGTGTGTGTGACACTGACTGTGTGTTTTTTTGTGACATTGATTGAGTGTGTTTCACTGATTGAGTATGTATGACTGTGTGTGTCAGACAGACACTGACTGACTGTGTGTGACACTGACTGTGTGTGTGTGTGTGACACTGACTGTGTGTGTGTGTGACACTGACTGTGTGTGTGTGTGTGACACTGACTGTGTGTGTGACACTGACTGTGTGTGTGTGTGACACTGACTGTGTGTGTGTGTGTGACACTGACTGTGTGTGACACTGACTGTGTGTGACACTGACTGTGTGTGACTGTGTGTGTGTGACACTGACTGTGTGTGACACTGACTGTGTGTGACTGTGTGTGTGTGACACTGACTGTGTGTGTGTGACACTGACTGTGTGTGACTGTGTGTGTGACACTGACTGTGTGTGACTGTGTGTGTGTGACACTGACTGTGTGTTTTTTTGTGACATTGATTGAGTGTGTTTCACTGATTGAGTATGTATGACTGTGTGTGTCAGACAGACACTGACTGACTGTGTGTGACACTGACTATGTGTAACATTGATTGCGTGTGTGTGTGACACTGATTGCGTGTGTGTGTGACTGTGTGCGTGTGACACAGACAGAATGACTGACTGTGACTGACTTTATGGGTTTATCCCAATTCAGGACCGAGGACCACAGGAGATCAAACATTCCCACACCTCCCCCAACACCCCCATTGACACACACACCTCCCCCAACACCCCCATTGACACACACACCTCCCCCAACACCCCCATTGACACACACACCTCCCCCAACACCCCCATTGACACACACACCTCCCCCAACATCCCCATTGACACACACACACACACCTCCCCCAACACCCCCATTGACACACACACCTCCCCCAACACTCCCATTGACACACACACCTCCCCCAACACCCCCATTGTCACACACACCTCCCCCAACACTCCCATTGACAAACACACCTCCCCCAACACCCCCATTGACACACACACCTCCCCCAACACTCCCATTGACACACACACCTCCCCCAACACCCCCATTGACACACACACCTCCCCCAACACTCCCATTGACACACACACCTCCCCCAACACCCCCATTGTCACACACACCTCCCCCAACACTCCCATTGACACACACACCTCCCCCAACACCCCCATTGACACACACACCTCCCCCAACACCCCCATTGACACACACACCTCCCCCAACACCCCCATTGACACACACACCTCCCCCAACATCCCCATTGACACACACACCTCCCCCAACACTCCCATTGACACACACACCTCCCCCAACATCCCCATTATACACACACCTCCCCCAACACTCCCATTGACACACACACACACACCTCCCCCAACACCCCCATTGACACACACACCTCCCCCAACACCCCCATTATACACACCTCCCCCAACACTCCCATTGACACACACACACCTCCCCCAACACCCCCACTGACACACACACCTCCCCCAACACCCCCATTGACACACACACCTCCCCCAACACTCCCATTGACACACACACAGACACAGACAGACACACAAGCCTCACACCCCCACCACACAAGTCTCCTTACCCTCACTTGTACCCAAGTGCATCATAGCGCCTGTGTGTGTGTGTGTGGGTATGTGTGTGTGGGTATGTGTGTGTGTGTGTGGAGGAACTAATTTGGCAATATGACTAAATGGAACTACATCATCAATGGTTCAAAATACTACCAGTTTTTGCCTATTCTCCCTCATTTTGAATATAATCCCTCTTTCAGACGCTTTACAATTACAATTTATTGTTTTATTGTGCACAGGGCCAGTGTTGGGGATATAATAATAATAATAATAATCATGCTTCATTTGATACAGCGCCTTACCACATCTTCTACACCGTGTCTCAAAGCGCTTCACACAATATACTGTAAAGTGAAGTGACTGTACATTTGTGGGCAAAACACGGCAGCCAATTGCGCACAGCAGCGTCCCCCACAAACAGTCATGGGTTGAGTGACCATTTAAAAAAATAATTGGGATTACTATTATGTCTGTGTGTGGGGGTGGGAGGGGGGGGGGGTGTGTGAGCAGTAAGGAAACTTGCACAAGGTTTCAAATAAATTGACCATAAAACATTTAACTGAGTATTTTAGATTGTAGCCGAGCTATTCTTCATGTGATACTTTTGACGTTGACAGGCTATTGAACCATTGGGAAATTTCAATTCAACCGTTTCTTTCCTTACCTGACAGTCAAGCACAATATAATATGTGGGCAAACTGTGGTCTCACAGGGACACTCTGGTGGGATAGCCAGCAGGAATGGGAACCGTGGCTGGTTTTCACTCTGTAACCCTAAGTCAGTGAATTATTTTTTATTACGGCTCGCATTTATATCGCAGTCTTCAGGCCAGGCGGCTTCGGGAGGCCTCCTGATGTGGAAGGCGCCAAACAAATGTGATTTAGTTGTTCATGGTGCACTTCAAGAATGGCATATTTTGACTCTAAACGGGATGGAAAGGGGGAGATGACTGGAAACACTGTTGAAAAGGAAACTTTTCAAAGGCATTACGATAATAATACTTGCATTTGATAGAGCACCTTAGCACAACTTCAAGACGTTTAAAAGCGCTTCACAGAATATACTGTAAAGTGAATTGACTGTACATTTGTGGGTGAAACGTGGCCGCCACTTGTGTACATCAGCGTCCTCCACAAACAGTCCTGGACTGAGGTGACAAATTCATTATTGTTTTGGTAAATATTCCAATTTATTCCAAATTGTGTAAGCTGATTGCATTCACACCTATTTTCTTGCCGATTTCTTCCTTTTCATAACATCCAAATTGATTTTGGTGTACGTTAGTGAGCTAGACAGTTGACATGTAGCTTTCCAATTCTTCACGCATCAGGCGCTGGCAGCATCAACCTCCATGGCTGCTCACTCAGCCTCACCAAGCCGGTCAGGAACCTGGCTGTCTTGTTCGATCCTCAACTGTCTTTTCTCCCCCACATCCAAGCCATGACTCCCTCTGCCTTCCCCCATCTCCGCAACATTCCCCGACTCCGCCCCTACCTCATCCCCAAAGCCCCTGAAACTCTCATCCACACCTTCATTACACCCCGGCTCGACTAAGCAAACTCCCTGCTTCTCGGCCTTCCCAATCCCTCCCTCCACAGTCTTGAAAATTGTGGAATAAAATTGGTCATTTCAATTCACAACCATTTGTGGGGACGCTGCTGTGCACAATTGGCTCCAGTGTTTCGCCGACAAAAATAGTCGATTCACTTTACAGTATACTCTGTGAAGCGCTTTGAGCTGCCAAGAAGATGTAAAAAGCGCTGTATCAAATGCAAGGATTATTATTATGATTATTATGATTATTACACCTAAAAGATGTGTGAAAGATGTCCGCCCTATCCACAGCACAGAAACTGCCCTGGTCAAGGTCACAAATGACATCCTAACCGCCTGTGACCAGGGCTCCCTCTGCCTCCTCGTCCTCCTTGACCTGTCTGCTGCGTTCGACACAGTCGATCACACCATCCTCCTCCAACGCCTTTCCTCCCACCTCAACCTTCAAGGCACAGTCCTTGACTGGTTCCACTCTTATTTGACCCATCGTTTACATTTTGTTTCTTCCAACGGTTTTTCTTCAAACCCCCGCACAGTTTCCCACGGCGTCCCTCAAGGCTCTGTCCTTGGTCCCCTTCTTTTCACCCTTTACACGCTCCCTCTGGGCGACGTCATCCGCAGACATGGGGTAAATTTCCACATGTATGCGGATGACACCCAGTTGTACCTTTCTGCCTCATCCCTCAACCCCCAGACGATCGATGTTCTGACAGCATGTCTGTCCGACATTGAGTCCTGGACGAGGGACAACTTTTTGCAATTGAACGTGAGTAAGACCGAGGCCCTCCTGATTGGCTCAAGCCAGCGCCTCCGCACATCGGGCGCTGCCAGCCTCAACATCCAAGGCTGCACTCTCCACCTCACAAAGCAAGTCAGGAACCTCGGCATCATGTTCGACCATAAACTCTCCTTCCTCCCCCACATCCGCGCCTTGACCGGCACCGCTTATTTCCATCTGCGCAACATTGCCAGGCTCCACAACTACCTCACCCCCCGCGCTACCGAAACACTCGTGCACGCATACATCACCTCACGGCTGGACTACGGAAATTCTCTCCTCGTCGGCCTCCCCAGTTCCTCCATTCACAGGCTGCAGGTCATCCAAAACTCTGCAGCCCGTGTATTATCCCGCACCCGCCTCCGTGACCATATAACCCCCACCCTCGCCCGTCTCCACTGGCTCCCCATCCTCCAGAGGATCGAGTTCAAGATCCTCGTCCTCACCTACAAGGCCTTACACGGCCTTGCCCCATCCTACCTAACCGATCTACTCTCCCCCTACACGCCCACCCGGACCCTCCGTTCAACAGGACTTGGCCTGCTCCAAGCCCCCCGCCCGAACCGCCCCACCATCGGAGGCCGGGCCTTCAGTTTCTCCGCTCCCACCTTATGGAATACCATCCCTCAATCCCTCCGTTTTGTTTCTTCCCTTTCCTCTTTCAAGGCCGATCTGAAGACTTTCCTCTTCGATCGTGCCTTTTGTTCCACCCCGAACTCTTTTACCTCCCCTTCGTGTTTCACCCCTTCCCAAACACTCCCCTCTCAGCTCGGGTCACACGCCTCCTGTTCAGCGCCTTGGGACGTCCTCCCGACGTGAGAGGCGCTCTATAAATGTAAATTGTTGTTGTTGTTGAAGTTTAATGCAGAGAAGTGTGAGGTGATGCATTTTGGGAGAAGAAATGAAGGGAGGCAATATAGGCTAGATCGTACAATTTTAAATGGTGTGAAGGAAAGAGAGACCAGGGGATTTGTGTTAGTGACTCGTTGAAGGTGGCAGGACAGGTAGACAAGGCTGTTAAGAAGGCATATGGGATACTAGGCTTTATAAATAGGGGTATAGAGTACAAAAGTCAGGAAGTGCTGACTAACCTCTATAAAACTTTGGTGAGGCCTCAGCTGGAATACTGTGTTCAATTCTGGTCACCACACTACAGAAAGAATGTGAAGACATTGGAAAGGGTACAACGAAGATTTACTAGGATGGTGCCAGGATTGAGGGACTTCAGCTATGAGGAGAGGCTAGATAGGCTAGGGTTATTCTCTCTGGAGCAGAGAAGATTGAGGGGAGACCTAATAGAGGTTTATAAGATCATGAGGGGTTTCGACAGGGCAAATAGAGTAAAACTATTTCCACTCGTGGGCGAATCTGTGACTCGTGGTCACAGATTTAAAATAGTTTCAAGGCGCAGTAGAGGGGAGCTGAGGAGAAATTTTTTCACTCAGCGAGTTGTTCGAATCTGGAATGCATTGCCTGAAAAGGTGGTGGAGGCTGATTCGATAACAACTTTTAAAAGGGAATTAGATCTTTATTTAGGGAGAACAGGTCTATTAGGCTATGGGGAGCGGGCAGGGCAGTGGGATTGAATCGCTCTTTTCAAAGAGCCGGCACAGACTAGATGGGCCGAATGGCCTCCTTTTGTGCCGTAAAATTCTATGAATCTATGAATCTATGAAACATGCTTCCCAGGTGGTTACATTAAAACAAAAATTGTACTGTTCAGAATTTAAATAAATTTAATGCCATGATTGTAAAAATAAAAATGAATTCAATGAAGGTGTTTTGTGGATCATGTATTTTAGTGATTTGCCAACGTGAGCAGGATTACAGAAGTCTATGAACATGTTTGGCAAGTTGTTTTAAAAACAAAATGTGATTTGTTAAACAATGGTAATGTAAATAAATATTTGACTTTGAAAAGACACGTCTTTGCTACTTTTGCTGGGAGTCGTGGGGAAGTTATTTATCCATTTTGTTTACATCTGGAAATAGAAACTATAAGACAGATGTTTTGCCCACTGCTAACTGCAATGTTCCTTGTGGCTCCTGGTTGATTGGCCAGAGGATCAGCAGCCCCCGTCACATCCGTCAGTGTTCTGCACTCATTACTCCCACAGCAATCACAGCCGAAAGCAGACACTCAGTCCTTCTGACCCACACCAGCAGCCCTGATGTGAGCTTATTCCTAACCATTTTCTTTTTGTTAAATCGAAAGCGTTAATTCATGCAATACATAGTACAGTACCACCTTTGGTGATGGATGAAAGGCAAGAGTTAAAAGCGCAATATCCCTTCGATTTTCAGAGCTTCAGACTCAGTCTTGAAAATTGTGGAATTGTTTTCTGAGTTATATAATTTCTACATTTTACGAGGCCACTTGAAATAAATTACAAATGTTTGCCTTTAATTCTGTTAAAGTTGATTTATGTGCAAACTATTAATTTTATTACACAAAACATTATTTTTCCCTAGAGATCTAAAAGAAATGATACAAGATAATGACACACATTATACAGCCACCCTTGGATTTCCCCCTGCATTAAGTCAACCCCATCCCTGAAATTAACAAATACCTACTGAGCTGCTTATTTCAACATGTAGAGAACATTTACAATTGCTTAACAGCTCCTATTGATTTTGTTTTAAAAATATCACGAGAAGCAAAACTGCCGCAAAATAATTTTTAATCCAAATTCTGCCAAACTACAAAAATACATGATCATATTGCACTTTATTAAACAATACATCAAGTTATTTTTGTACAATAATTTTCCCACTGCCACACAGCAGCACTTAAAACTAAGATCATTTTGAAGCTTAAAAAAAACTACATACTTACATATATTTCCTAGAGCCAGACAATAGCACTTTAAAATAACTTGAATCAGACACACAATTATAAACCACGGACCTTCGAGATCACGTGTGGTTTGAGGTATGGAATGCAAGGCTATTTGCTGTTTATAGTGATCAGGAATGCCACTGTACAACTGTTCTACCAGGCACTTTCTGCGGTGTAGTTTCTTCAACATATATTAATGAAATGATTCACAGACAACTTCATATAAAAACACCCGAGGACTAAAGGCAATTATTCAAATATATCTAGGTGTCACACAGAATTACACAAATTCAAAAAACACATTCTCTCGACCCGTGCAGTTTGTACTGGCTGTGAAAATATTAGAAATTCCAGTTTCAAAGCAGTAAATATTAAATACTTATTCCAGAACAGTATTTTTAAGCGTCTATTGAATAAGTCTTCAACATCACAGGGTGAGACCTGGCCATGGAACAGATAAAAGTTATGTTTTGCAAACATTTGATTGTACTTGAAACACATACATAGATTCCATTAAATGTTTATTTAATTAATGTAAGGTGAATGCTAAAAGACTTCATGCAGAAAAGCCAGATGGAGTTGGAGCAATGAGCCAGAGATGCAACTCAACCTCTGCAGTAGGAAACAATTCCACAGGAATAAAAGAGAATAAGTCAAGGAACTGGTTCAGTTGGAATCAGTGCAACAGGTTCCAGTCTTGCAGGCTTCCTCCAGATCATTTTGAAACTTTTTATGATATACATATGTATGAATGTAAAATAGTTCCCAAAAATATACTGAACTTTCAACATGAAAAGCAAAAACTAGGTAGCTTGAAAATATGAAACAGAAAATGCTAGATGTCCACAACTAAACCAGGTCAATCCATCCCCAGAGGGTTATTAGCAAAAACAAAGAATTAGAGGTAACCCTGACATGGCTTGGCAATTGGTTGGGAGGCAGGAAACAGAGTTGGGATCAGGCAAATGTTCTCTGATTGGCGGATACATGCGCTCTGCCCAGGGGGTCTCTACTGGGTCTCAGCGTTTCAACGTATATTTATAATATATATATACATATATATATATTGCATCTTCACTTGCATCCAAGCTCTCTCTCTTACACTATTTGAGCCCCTTCCCAATCTGTCACTATCTATCTCTCTGTTGATCTCTCCCACCAACACAGTCACTACACTTTCTAATATATTCTGTCTCTCTTTCACTATCGTAGTATCTGTCTGCTCCAAGTGTGAGGATTCTAGCTCCTATGACAACCAGAAAAAAAGTGCCAAACATTTATTGCAGAATATAGATGTACTGTATCTTTTTGAAGTATGCTTTCCACTGCCACTAGGTTGTTGCAGAATATATTGCATATCTCATTCTTTGGAGCTTAAAGCATTTTTTAACATAGCTCATGAACGACAGATCTCCCCTCAAAAATATGCCCAAGGCACTGCCAGCTGCAAGACCTTTCTGGTGGGGTATAAACCATGTCTTTACATCAGTTATTGCATGATTGATGGATACACTGACACACATTAGTACAAACTTGGATGAAGAAACAGGCTAATGGGATGTTGGTCTTTATCTTACGGGGGCTAGAATGTAAAGATGAGAAAATTATCCATAGAGCTGTGGTCAGAGCCCATCTGAAATACTGTGTTCAGTTTTATAGATATATATATATATATATATATATTGGCCCTTGATGGGGTGCAGCACAGATTTGTCAGACTGAGACCAGCGCTTAAAGGGTTTATAATACGAGGACAGGTTAATAAACTCGTTCTGCATTCCCTTGAATTTATATGGTTGAGGGGGTGAGCTGATTTTGGTTTTTAAAATGACAAAGGGATTCAATAAGGTAGAGACAGAGAAATTATTTCATCTGGTGGGGGAATCCAGAACAAGAGGTCGTAATCTTAAAAGTAAAATTAGGCTGCTTAAGAGTGAAATAGGGAAGCACTTTTTCATGCAGTGTTTTCAAGTGGTGTTGGAAATCTGGAATTCTCTCCAACAAAACTCTGTGGAAAAAAACCGCAAAATACAGATGCAGCTGCTGGAAATTTGAAACAGAAATGGCTGGGAACACACAGCAGGTCAGGCAGTATCTATGGAGAGAGGTAAAGTGAGTCAATCTTTTGGGTCCATCCTTCGTCAGAACACTGTGGTTGAGAAAAACGTCTTCATTTAGAGGGTAGTGAATTTATGGAATTCTCTACCCCAAAGGGCTGTGGATGCTCAGTCCTTGAACATATTCAAGACTGAGATTGATAAGATTTCTTATGGCTAAAGGGATTAAGGGATATGGTGATAAGGTGGGTAGGTGGAGTTAGATTAATTAGCCATGATCCTATTGAATGGCGGGGCAGGCTCGAGGGACTGAATGGCCTACTGCTGCTCCTAATTCTTGTTGTTGGATCCATTCAGTTTCAAGACTGAGGTGCATAGTATTTGTTAGGTAAGGGTACGGAGGGATATTTGGAATTGAGGTACAGATAAGCCATGATCTAACAGAATGATGGAACAGGCTTGAGGCACTGAATAATAATAATACTCGCATTTGATATAGCGCTTTTCACAGCTTTTAGACATCTCAAAGACTTAAACATCTTCGAGACGTTTCAAAGCGCTTCGCAGAATATACTGTAAAGTGAATTGACTGTATATTTGTGGGCGAATCACGGCAGCCAACTGCACACAGCAGTGTCCCACACACAGTCGTGGATTGAAATGACCAATTTTATTATTGTGTTTTTTTGGAGGGATTATTATTAGGCGTGTGGAGTAAGGAAACTTGCCCAAGGTTTCTCCTTGGCTGGAATTGAACCCAGGTCTCTCGCTTGCAACGTGAGTGCTCTAACCACTGAGCAACAGGACGCCGCATACTCCTACTCATATGAGAGAAATATTTTTATAGGTTAGTAGAGATTAAGGCAACAAAGGATAATAGGAATTGGCTCTTAACACTGGGAACAGATGTTGATGGGATATTGAAGCAAAACGACACAGCAGGTACAGCAGCAGGAATAAGTACAAACAACCACCTTTAGCCTTACCAGAAGGCAATGTTCTTTACAATAAGACAAACGTGTGCACACAGGTAAAGTCAGCCTTCTCTCATGTCTGATTCAATTTCCCGATCTTTAAAAAAGTAAGTCTCTGGCTCAATGGTATTGTGGTGTTATGTATGAACTCAGGTTAAAGGTACGTACATGGTATTTGACAAATCGTCCAGATTACAATTTTCAGCAAATAAATAATTTATAATAATACTTGCCAAAAAAACATAACTTTATCACTTGTTGCCGCCAAGCTTACTAGGAGATAAAAGTGTGTACACAACACTATGTTCCACAGCTTTCACACCAGCTTCTTGCAGAGATTTTGCAGTGAGACGGGCCTCGAGCAATGTAGTTGTACACAAATTGAACTATATTTACCAGAGCTGATAACAACTTTACATACTTAGCCCAGCCAAACCTTTATACTATTGTTAATCTCAACACTGCATTAAGATTGCACCCATCTCATTTGTAGCCAAGTGACTGCTTCGTTAATAAAGATAACTTGATTTATAATATTGTATATGCCTGTTCAGTTATTGATGTTTCCTTGGGAAAGTAAAGAGATTGACTTTCCGTTACTGGAAAACTGCTATCTACTTGATATCTGCTCTATACTGAGTTTCCTACTGAGAGACATACACACAGAATTCAGCTTCGATATATGTAGATAGGCTACACCACAGGTTAGAAATCTTGAGAATTAGATTTGTGGCTTCAGTTAGTGCAGATGGTATTTGAAAGTAGCAGATCTTTTTGTGGTATAAGGTAGGTACAGGATTTAAACTGATTTGAATTAAAGGCAATTTGTAGAGCAATCGGGAGACACGTCATTCAGGATCGTTGATTTGCTAACATCAAAACCTCTAACCAGAACAATCACATCATTGTTCCTCTGTCAGTATTCTTCACATTCCTAGGTTCTTTTCTCACCCAGACTCCACACTTCATTACTCCCTGAATGTGGGAGCCCACAGGTGACCTGCTCCAAGGTGGTTCACGGCAGTAATGTGACAGGTCACCACCGGACTGTCCTTCCTTCTGAAGAAGCAGGAATATTTTAGCTCAGATTAGCAATCCTGAACCTGAGTCTGCAAAGAAGAGAAATAGTAACTTAATGGATAGTAAACCACAGACCCTTGATGTTCAGAATGTTTTGGACCAGGATGAATCTTCCAAATCAGAAAAATATTTAGCACTAAAGTCACATAATCCATGATATTTGATAAGAATACAATACCTGATGAGGTACATCAGAATGTCTCAAAACACTTGAACAATTAGTTACTTAGGAGTAGGTTAAACACAATATTATAATTTAAAATCACCAATTTCACGCAAACTATTGCATAATGAGATGTTTGACCACTTTCTTATATACAAATGGAGATGAGGGAAAAACACTGATCAACATAAAGTGAGAATCCCAAAGTCTAGTAGCTCATAACATGGAGAAAGAATTCATGATCGGCTCCAAAACCCTGCAGTCTGGGATGTTAAACAGTATTGTATTAAACTATTCTCAACAACAACTGTTATATATATATAGTGCTCTTCTCGCAGGATGTTGAATTTAAAGAGAGTTGTTTTAGAGGGATTGTTTTAAAAAAGATTTGATGCTGTTAACATGATGGCGATCAATAAATATTTTAAATGATTTGTTGTCTGGATAATCGCAAAGATGGTTGTTGTTGAGCTGCTGAGAACTTTACAACAGGCTCAGAAACAGGAAGCCATGCTGCAATCAGAGCAATGGGTTTCCTTGTGCAGTTCTAAACATGGACCCAAAAACTAGTGACAGGTTTAAATAAAACTAGCTATACCCCCACATAGCATGTTCTTGAACACGTTTATTCATATATGTTGAAACTTGTTTTAAATAATGTATTTGTTGTTTACAAAAAAGGGTGTGAGCTTTAATCACTGGGTTATTTTTCTTTGTGTTGTAATCTGTATTGGGTTACACTGTTACAATTGCGGAAACATACCTAAGGTTGTATATAGTATATATCTATATATATATATATATACACACACTGTATACAGTATATAGAAGATAGATTTGACACAGCGCCATCCGCGACAGGAAGACACAATTGCAGAAACATACCCAAGGCTTATATATATATATGAACAATCTAGTTCAGTTCCATACTGAGCTTTCAAATTCACCTGTGATACAAATCAATGCTTCAGTGCAAAATATTTTTTTAAAAAAGTATTACCTCACTATACACGTACAATCAAGTGGCAGGTTGCATAAATTATATAAATATTGTACTTATTATTAAGTACTTGAAGTTTTACATAATTTTTGCAGGTGGTACAGAGATTTTGTTGTGTTTAAGCGGCTCACAGTCACATTGTACTTGTTACATTTGATCACAGGACAGTTTAGTTGTCAGATCACCGTTGCACTCCAGACTATTAGAGATCTTCTCAGCTGCCAGTGGCCGTTTCCAACATCTCTGTACAAGGTTATGGACTCCAAAGGACAGGAACAGTATTGCAATTGCTGCAAAGTAGACGGAGTAAACCAGAAACTGCAAACAAGAGAAATCTTATTAAAATATATTCTCCTGGCAAATGATTTTAGATAAGGAAATGGTATCTAATTATTAATAAAGGTTACTAAATATCAATGAATGTTTTGCACCGAAATAGTAATGTACTAAAATACACTCAACAACAACTTACATTTATATAGTGGTCTTCGTGTGGGGTATTAAATCAAAGCTCTTAAAGGGAGAGGTTTTAGTTTTCTTTTAAAGATTTGAAGCCCTCAAAATTATTGCAGCAAATAAACCTTGATTTTAAGTAGTTAGCGGTATTTTGGGTAATTTGTTTAAGCTGTAGCACATTATTCAGAAAATTCAGCCACCAATGTGGTCAAAATTCCTCAGTCTATTGGCTGATCTAATTGGTGAGTTACAATCCAATTTACATATACACAGCGCTTTTTCAAATTGGAGAGACTTTGCAAAGTGCTTGGGGTATATTCAACTGTACAACATTTAAAAAGCAATAGCAAATTTATTCTATAGATTTAAAAAGCAACTTAAGTCAGAAAATCTGTTATATATCAATCAAGAAAAGGCCACTGCTGGCAACAATACTATGGTTTGTATTCATATATTTTTTTCAAAAGAACCCGACTGAATAATTAGACAGTAATGAATGAGCAGCGCGGATTTCAGCATGAGGCAAAACTGAGCATTAAAGGTATTCATTTGGGTTCTTTATTCTCAGACTAGACATCTTATATGTATCCCAAGTAAAATTGGTCCCTTAATTCATTGCTCTCTGTGGGATACTGCTGCATTGAAACTGACTATGACATATTTTACCCACAGAATACAGTCAATCTGCTTTACATGATATCCTGTGAAGCGCTTTGAGAAGTCTCAATGACATAATAAAGCGCTTTATCAAATGCATGATTATTACTATATTTTCTATTACAGTTTAGCTTTCTCAATGTCAATCTGTAGTGAAGTAGAAGAGGGGATAAAGCATATTAATACAACTATTGCTATAAATCCCAGCCGTGAATAATCCTCCTGTATCTGAACAATAAAGAGCTTGTTAGGAAACATTTGGTTACCATGCGATCGAAACAGCACCAAGTTGATATGTTACCTGACCAAATATGTCTAATTTCAGCAGTTTGGCTTCCACCACAATTACAGTCAATAGGGTCTGAAGGACTAAGGCAAAGAAAGTGTTTACACCAAACACTAAGGCATATAGCTCCACACTTAAGTTTGCAGCAATTTGATACCTAAAATGAAAGAAAAAAAGAGAAGAAACCAAGTAAACTCAAAAGTGCAAAGTAACTTACAACCAGATCAAAAGGAGACAATATTGATTAGAAAAGAACTCACGTTGCTATAGTTATCAGCACTGTGTAAATAATTCGGAACAGAATATAACAGGTGTAACACACCCAGATGTTCTGAACAGTATCCATCAGGTATAAAGCAGCAGCATTAACGAGGGAAAAAAGGCCGAGAGCCACTTCACCCCAGGTGGACCACGATACCTTCAAATAACCAACGAGAAATGCTGCCACAGCTCCTAGATATAAATCAAAACAAGAAAGGTGCATTCAAAATAGGTTCTGCTCCTTAGTTTCTGTTTAACTGAACAGAAATGTTCCAACGTCTCAAACAAATCAAAACTGTCCAGCAACAACAACAAAAAAATGACATCTGTCCAAAGCCTTTCACCTCGGGAGAACAATCAGTGTTTCGGCCCCGAGCTGGGGGCCGGGATCGGGATGAGTGGAGGGGGGGGGGATATCAAGTGTGACTGAAGGCACAGTCAAAGAGGAAGGGCTTGAGACCAGCCTTGAGGGAGGCTAGGGCTAGGGATGGCGTTTCAGAGGGGGCAGAATGATTTGCAATGGTGTGGCAGGTGAAGCGGGGGACATGAAGCAGGCTGGAGCTGGTAGACTGAAAGGGGGTTAGAAGATTGCTGAGGTAGGGGAAAGCAAGGCCATGAAGGGCTTTGAAGGTGAGGACAAGGATTTTGAATTGTGTGATGGGAAGCCAGTGGAGAAGGAATGATGGGATCGCAAAGCCTGGTGTGGGAGAGGTCACTGGCTGCAGAGTTCTGGATGATCTAGTGAGAGATGGAGAGACTGACAAGCAGGGAGTTTGTGTAGTCGAGCCTGGATGTTATGAATGTGTGTATGAAGGTCTCGCCGACCTGTGATGTGAGTGGCGGAGTCAGGTGATGTGGAAATTGCCTCCGTGTCTGAGGATGTCAACAATAGGAGCACGTGGGTATTGAAAAGGAGAGGACCGTGGACAGAGCTCTGAGGAACACCACACAAGATGGTACAGGGACTAGAGAAGCCATTTGTGGAGATGAAGTGGAGACAGTGTGAGGTAGGATCTGGATGAGGTTTGAGGTGAGAGGAGAGATGGTGGAAGGAGGATACAATGGTCAATGGTACGGAAGGTGGCAGAGAAGTCAAGGAGGACAAGGAGGCAGATGGCATCCTGGTCGCAGATGGGTAAAATGTAATTTGCACATCCCCTCCCTGGCATTCCCACCATCGTTGTGCAACAGGGAGTTTGAAACTATTGTACATCTGATTTTGAAAGT
The DNA here is from genome assembly GCA_035084275.1 of Hydrolagus colliei. Taxonomy (NCBI): domain Eukaryota; kingdom Metazoa; phylum Chordata; class Chondrichthyes; order Chimaeriformes; family Chimaeridae; genus Hydrolagus; species Hydrolagus colliei. The sequence goes on along the minus strand of CM068745.1, from coordinate 869,907 downwards.
GCAAATTGAATAATTCACTCATTACCATTTGCACTGGAATGTAAGGAAACAAATGCTGCAGGATTAAATACAAGTGAAGTAGTGTTCATGTCATCCTGCCAGGCAAAGCAGTCCAAATATCAAACAGTCAAGCTTATGTAATAATGCGCAACATCCCAAACTAATTAATTCCTAGAAAATATTTTTTAAGCACATTGGAATGGTTTAACTGGTCACTAAAATTGTTGTTTTAAACCGCAACAGGATTGTGCAATTGTAGAGGATTCTAGTTTTGATGCAGCAATATGGAGTCAAAAGCCAAGTCAATTATATGAAGTGTAACAATAATGCATAAATTTGATATAGTTCTTTCGCGGCAGTGAATTGCGCACAGCAGTGACCCACAAACAGTCATATATTCGATATATTGAATATGCAAGGTACCGTATAGCTAGAGGAAAATAATCTGAACTTTTTATTAACAAACATAACTTTCAACGAAGATATCTGAATCATTGCTCTTGTAGTACCCACAGAGTGACTTTTTAAACAAGAGGGTCCCTGTGCTGACAATTTTAGTCCAAAGACCCCACCAACAATAAATGTCTGGCTAGGTCAGGAAGCCCAAACCAAATTCTAAACATTCAAAGCTTATTCCTCCACAACAAAGGAAGCAGTCTCTTTGCTCTTCACTGGATTATTACGTTTGAGAACAAAAAACCATGAACATCAGGAACATGCAAAATATAGTTTCCCCAACAATTATATTGCTGGAAAAGCTATCATTGACCCCGTAACGGAACTAGATTTGCAGCCTTAAACATGTGTTGTCACATTTACAATAATATACACCAGGTGTAATATTGTACTGTACAAAGCTACTAATACTGTTGTCATGTTACATTAAACTTTGTTTGAATGTTGACACTCAAATCCAATGTGGATGATGTGAATGTGGATGGAACATACCTAGTAGTGCAGATGCAGCTTCCACCATACCATTGTAGACGAGGGAATTCTGTGAAGGTAGAACATTCTCCCAAAGAATCTGGACATAGTTTAATATTTGAAAGAAACCACACATGGATAATGCCCACCACAGTGACCAGCAGAGTAATGGCCACGAGGAATAACACTGCAAGAATCGCTTCCACAAAGTTCGAAGATCATAAAATATGTTCTTGCAATTTGCTTTGTCTTTGGTCTGGGAATGGTGGGGGGTGGGAGGTAAAAGAAACAGAGAGAGGAAAGTTACAAAAAAAGTAAAAATTGTATTTCGTAGTCCGCAAACAATCATTTCCCTGAAAAGCCCTATTTAAAAATGCACTACATTATACAAAATTCTGTCAGGTCAAGTCTGTACTGTGTAATATTAGCTTATGCACAATCTGGTTAAATACAATAGTGTTTTAACATGCAACAGCTGTATGTTTTTAAAATGCTACAAAAGGATGAGAGGCCTCCTGCTAGCCTTTTAAAACTGTGTCATACCAGATTATCACCATCGTCACCAAGGTTAAGAGGCGTAGTTGATTCAAGTTCATCCAACTTCAGTCCCAATTTTGCACAAGTCAGCCTTGAGCCATCTTCTTTCATTGTTTTGATTTGATCTCCCATAGGGTCATTTCTCGTTCTGTGAAAGAACATACTCTTCCTGGGCATCGGAAGAAGCAGCGATATGAAAAACGCAACCGCCGCACAGACTAATGTCATCACGTTGAGGTGGAAGAGGGACACTTCAGCAAATGAGAACAGGATTTGTCCCATAATTGATCCGACTGTGTACCCCACCAAGGTGGCACCGCGGCAATACCCAGTTACTTTCTGATACACGTTAAAGTCAACCACACTGTAAATGTATGAATAATACGCCACTTCCGATGCAGTTGCCATTCCGTAGAAGAATTCAAGGAACTGGATTGCCAACAATCCTTCAGCAAACAAAAGCATAAAACTGGTAACGATCAAACTGGCACTTTGCAGGACAATGACTGGCTTGTAACGGAGGTAATCAGTTGCAATGAAGACAGGAAACAGAAGTACTAGGTAGGAATATGTCCACACTGGATAAACCTCATTCACCTAAATTTGGGGTTTGTCCAGGGGGAAGCAAAAGGAGAAACAAAATGATCAATTTAATATTTTTATATAAGTACAACAAACAGCTATTGAGCCTATAAACATTTCCTCCACAATTCATTCATAGCCAACTTATTGTCATTCCCTTCCCCATTAAACCATAACTGTACAGTTGTTACTGTTAACTCTCCATCCCTAGTATTAAATTTTGTGATCCTGTAATTACAAAACTGAATGAATCAGGTTTTGATAGTCAATAATTATTTCCACTGGTCAATGAGCCAGCAACGAGAGGAAACCATTAGAAGGTAGCAATTGAGCAAATAGAGGAAGCTTGGAGATATGGAGCGCTCTGCTATTGCGGCAAAACCCATATTAGCTTTTAAAGGGGGATAGTTACATACCTATAAGAATAAGCTACTGTAATGTAGGAATAGAGCTGTTAAATGGAAGTACTGCTCTTGAAAGAGCCAACATAGACATGATGGGCCTCCTTCTCTGCTGTAAATTTCCATGGCTTTAACAGAGATTCACTGAATGCCAGTTTCCAAAAATGCAATGCTTGCAGGAACCTGGATTGGATTTATTTTCATATGAAAGGATTTTTATAATTGAACAGTACCAATCTTTTTGTGGCAATGTCAACAGAAAAGAATGCATAATAACCTTCTGAGAAACTTACTGATCGAATGCAAGTCTAAAATAAACTAGTATTGTATGAAGCAGAGCTATATTAAGAAAATTTATTGAAGAGTTTATTCAGCTCCATGTAAGACTTCAAACTCATTCTACCAAATAAAAATTGACCATTCATTTCACATTACTGTATATGGAAAGTTTAATTTAAGCAATACTGCATTAAATAACTAAAATTCTATATGCATTAATTATGTTTCTAAGTGCACTGGGATGAATTTGTTAAGTGTGTTAAATAGAGAATAGTACACTTCCCACACCATGCACTACACAGAACACACCACTCCAGCACCTCATCTCATCATGTCACTTGACAGGTGACTTTTACACTGATGCAATCTGTACATAACTACCCTACTCTTAAAAGATATGACACAATGTGAGTTACTCAATTCAACACTTTTAATAATAATAATCCTTGCATTTGACAGAGCGCTTTTCACGTCTTCTAGACGGGAAACACTCACAGAATATGAAAGTAAAGTGAATTGACTATAAGGCTGGTGCTCATGATCAAGGCCCACAGGATTAATGGGAACATATTAACATAGATAGAAGAGTGGCTATCGGGTAAAAAACAGAGAGTAGCGATAAACGGGTCAGTCTCGAATTGGCAGGATGTAACTAGAGCCACAAGGATCAGGGCTTGGGCCTCAGCTATTTACATCAATGATCTGGACGAGCACATTGAATGTAATGTGTCTAAATTCGCGGATGACACTAAACTAGGTCGCAGAGTGAGCTCTGAGGATGATGCAAAAAGATTGCAACAAGATATAGGCTAGGGGAGTGGGCAAGTAGGTGGCAGATGGAATTCAATGTTAGCAAGTGTGAAATTATTCACCTAGGTAGCAAGAATAAAATAATAGATTATTTTCGAGAGGGGAGAGGTTAGATAGTGTTAGTGTACAAAGGGATTTGGGTGTCCTTGTACACCAGTCTCAAAAAGTTAGTTTGCAGGTGCAGCAAGCAACTAAGAAGGCGAACGGCATGTTAGTGTTCATTTCAAAAGGTTTAGAGTACAAGAGTAGGGAAGTCTTGCTGCAACTGTACAGGGCTTTGGTGAGACCGCACCTAGAGTATTGTGTGCAGTTTTGGTCTCCTTATTTAAAAAAGGACATACTTGCCTAAGAGGGGGGGCAGCATAGATTCACTAGGTTAGTTCCTGGGATGAGGGGACTGACCTATGAGGATAGGTTGAATAAACTAGGGCTGTACTCTCTAGAATACAGAAGAATTAGGGGGGATCTTATTGAAACAAAGGGCTGGATAAAGTAGACACTGAGGGACTGTTTCCCCTGGTAGGAGAATCTATAACCAGGGATCACAGTCTGAAAATTAAGGGTCAGCCTTTTAGAACAGAGTTGAGGAAACATTTCTTCACTCGGAGGGTAGTGAATTTATGGAATTCACTTCCCCAGAAGGCTGTGGATGCTCAGTGCTTGAACATTTTCAAGGCTGAGACTGATACATTTTTGAAAAATAGAGGGATTAGGAGATATGGGGATAGGGCAGGTAATTAGAGTTAGGTCAGAAGATCAGCCATGATCTTATTGAATGGCAGAGCAGGCTCAAGGGGCTGAATGGCCTACTCCTGCTCCTAATTCTTATGGTCTTATATTTGTTGACGCGGCTCAGAGGCCAATTACACACAGGAGCATCCCACAAATGGTTATGGATTGAAATGAACAATTATTCATATTTAAGGGAGGGGAAAGAGCAATTACTTTTCACATACCATACATAAGGTTTCATAATTTAAAATCTTTATTTCCAGAAGCATCTGTGAACCCCCCCATTGAGAATCAATTTAAGTGTGAATAAATTGTATCCTGATATCACACTGCTGTGTGCAATTTGGTTGCCGCGTTTCGCCCACAAATATACAGTCGGTTTTCCTGCTCTCCTTCCCTCTACCCCTCCCCTTGCCATCTTTCCCCCCTTTCTCCCCTAACCCCACTTCCATGACTGTTTGTGGGACGCTGCTGTGTGCGATTTAGCTGCCGCGTTTCGCCCACAAATATACAGTCAATTCTCCTACTCTCCTTCATCCTGCCTACTCTCCCTCCCTCCCTGCTCTTGTCTCTTCCTGACTGTACAGCGCCTTGGGACATCCTCTCGACGTGAAAGGCGCGATATAAATGTAAGTTTTGATTGATTGAGACGTGCAGGCCATTAGAGAGGGGTGTCTACTCCCATATTATAGTAATAATTCTTACATTTGGTCAAGCTCATTTCATGTCAGTATGATTTCTCAAACATTGCAGCCAAACTGCACACAGCAATGTCCCACAAACAGCCATGAAGACCAGGGCACATAGATTTATTGTTGTTATTTAATTTTGAAGGTATTAATTATTAGCCTGGACACCAGAGAAATGCCCTTCTCTTTTCAAATGGTGGAATAGTGCCATGGGATCTTTAATATCCACGTGAACTTGCAGACTTTGGTCATAACGTCTTATTCAATGTCTGATGTACAGCACGTGCGACAATACTGCGCTGGAGTGTTATCCTAGAGACCGTAGTACAGTGCAGTCCTGTACTCAGAACACTTGCCTCGCAAGTGAGAGACCTGGGTTCACTTTGCGGCAGGGGGAAACCTTGGGCAAGGTTCCTTACTCCACATGCCTGACAATAAACTCAAGAAAAATTAAAAAAATTATTTTGATCAACAACAACAAATCCACGCCGGACGGCGCCTCAGAGCGCTTCACAAAGCGGATCCCAGGACCGAGCCAGGGGGAGGGGGGGGAAAAGTCACTGAATGCACGACTGTTTGTGGGGGACGCTGGTTTGGGTTCAAAAAGATTTGAGGGGTGAGGTGGGTGGTGAGGTGGGGGGGGGGGGGGTGAGGAGGTGGGGGGGTGAGGTGGGAGGGGTGGGAGGGGTGAGGTGGGGGGGGGTGAGGAGGTGGGGGGGTGAGGTGGGAGGGGTGGGGGGGTGAGGTGGGGGTGGGAGGGGTGAGGGCAACCAAAGGTAATGCTTGAGTTAGTCATTTAAATTTAACACTGAAATAAATGCAGTTGTTTACATGTAAAAATGCCCCAAAGTATCAGTACAGTATTATTATTATTATTATTATTGTTCTCATGACCACCTGACAGTTTGTGACCTTGACGGAGCTAATCCAGCATCTTATACTGACCCTGGGGCGACCTTGGGGGGGTATGTACTGCACTGTATCCCGGGGGGGTGGGGGGGTATATACTGTACTGTATTCCGGGGTGGGGGGGTATATATACTGTACTGTATCCCGGGGGAGGGGGGTATATACTGAACTGTATTCCGGGGTGGGGGGGTATATACTGTACTGTATCCCGGGGGGGTGGGGGGGTATATATACTGTACTGTATCCCGGGGGAGAGGGGGGGGGATATGCTGTACTGTATCCCGGCGGAGAGTGGGGGGGGTATATACTGTACTGTATCCCGGGGTGGGGTGGGGGGGGTATATACTGTACTGTATCCCGGGGGTGGGGGGGTATATATACTGTACTGTATCCCGGGGGAGGGGGGTATATACTGTACTGTATCCCGGGGGTGGGGGGGTATATACTGTACTGTATCCCGGGGGTGGGGGGGTATATATACTGTACTGTATCCCGGGGGAGGGGGGTATATACTGTACTGTATCCCGGGGGTGGGGGGGTATATACTGTACTGTATCCCGGGGGAGAGGGGGGGGGGGGGGTATATATACTGTACTGTATCCCGGGGGAGGGGGGTATATACTGTACTGTATCCCGGGGGAGGGGGGTATATACTGTACTGTATCCCGGGGGGGTGGGGGGGTATATACTGTACTGTATCCCGGGGGAGGGGGGTATATACTGTACTGTATCCCGGGGGTGGGGGGGTATATACTGTACTGTATCCCGGGGGTGGGGGGGTATATATACTGTACTGTATCCCGGGGGAGGGGGGTATATACTGTACTGTATCCCGGGGGTGGGGGGGTATATACTGTACTGTATCCCGGGGGAGGGGGGTATATACTGTACTGTATCCCGGGGGAGGGGGGTATATACTGTACTGTATCCCGGGGGAGGGGGGTATATACTGTACTGTATCCCGGGGGAGGGGGGTATATACTGAACTGTATTCCGGGGGTGGGGGGGTATATACTGTACTGTATCCCGGGGGTGGGGGGGTATATACTGTACTGTATCCCGGGGGAGAGGGGGGGGGGGGGTATATATACTGCACTGTATCCCGGGGGGGTGGTGGGGTATATACTGTACTGTATCCCGGGGGGGGGGGGGGGGGGGGTATATACTGTACTGTATCCCGGCGGAGAGTGGGGGGGGTATATACTGTACTGTATCCCGGGGGTGGGGGGGGGGAGAGGGTATATACTGTACTGTATCCCGGGGGTGGGGGGGGGAGAGGGTATATACTGCACTGTATCCCGGGGGGGGGGGGGGGGGAGAGGGTATATACTGTACTGTATCCCGGGGGTGGAGGGGGTATATACTGTACTGTATCCCGGGGGGGGGGGGGGGAGGGTATATACTGTACTGTATCCCGGGGGTGGAGGGGGTATATACTGTACTGTATCCCGGGGGGGGGGGGGGAGGGTATATACTGTACTGTATCCCGGGGGGGGGGGTGGAGGGGGTATATACTGTACTGTATCCCGGGGGGGGGGGGGGGGGGGAGGGTATATACTGTACTGTATCCCGGGGGGGCGGGGGGGGGTATATACTGTACTGTATCCCGGGGGGGGAGGGGGAGGGTATATACTGTACTGTATCCCGGGGGTGGAGGGGGTATATACTGTACTGTATATACCACCCCCACCCCCGGTCTCCCCCCACCCCCCCATCTCTCTCTCCCTTGTCCCCCCCCCCTCCCGCCATGTTACCTGCTCCTGGGTGAGGTTCTTGTCCGGGCCCAGCAGGTACGGGGTCAGGAAGGGTTCAGACGGCCTGACGTTACAGAAGAAGCCATAGAGACACAGCAGGACAGTGGGGTAAACCCAGCCAGAGCTCAGCCCGGCCATCAGCCCAACAGCGGGAGAGCGGCCCGACACTGGCTCCTCACAGGGAACACAGGGCGGGACAACCAAACACCCCGACACCGGCTCCTCACACACGCTGCTAGGCCTCAAGCCTCACATCTCCCTTCCCTCGCGCCCCCAGCAGCCCCGCCCCTAACCAGCCAGCCAGCCCCGCCCCTAACCAGCCCCGCCCCTAACCAACCAGCCAGCCCCGCCCCTAACCAGCCAGCCAGCCCCACACCAGCCAGCCAGCCCCGCCCCAGCCAGCCCCGCCCCTAACTAGCCCCGCCCCTAACCAGCCAGCCAGCCCCGCCCCTAACCAGCCCCGCCCCTAACCAGCCAGCCAGCCCCGCCCCTAACCAGCCAGCCAGCCCCGCCCCTAACTAGCCCCGCCCCTAACCAGCCAGCCAGCCCCTAACCAGCCAGCCCCTAACCAGCCAGCCAGCCCCTAACCAGCCAGCCCCGCCCCTAACCCGTCAGCCAGCCCCGCCCCTAACTAGCCCCGCCCCTAACCAGCCAGCCAGCCCCTAACCAGCCAGCAAGCCCCTAACCAACCAGCCAACCCCTAACCAGCCCCGCCCCTAACCAGCCAGCCAGCCCCTAACCAGCCCCGCCCCTAGCCAGCCAGCCAGCCCCTAACCAGCCAGCCAGCCCCTAACCAGCCCCGCCCCTAACCAGCCAGCCAGCCAGCCCCGCCCCTAACCAGCCAGCCAGCCCCGCCCCTAACCAGCCAGCCAGCCAGCCCCGCCACTAACCAGCCCCGCCCCTAACCAGCCAGCCAGCCCTGCCCCAGCCAGCCCCGCCCCTAACCAGCCAGCCAGCCCCGCTCCTAACCAGCCAGCCAGCCAGCCCCGCCCCTAACCAGCCAGCCAGCCCCGCCCCTAACCAGCCAGCCAGCCAGCCCTGCCCCTAACCAGCCCCACCCCTAACCAGCCAGCCCCGCCCCTAACCAGCCAGCCCCGCCCCAGCCAGCCCCGCCCCTAACCAGCCAGCCAGCCCCGCCCCTAACCAGCCAGCCCCGCCCCTAACCAGCCAGCCAGCCCTGCCCCAGCCAGCCCCGCCCCTAACCAGCCAGCCAGCCCAGCCCCAGCCAGCCCCGCCCCTAACCAGCCAGCCCCGCCCCAGCCAGCCCCGCCCCTAACCAGCCAGCCAGCCCCGCCCCTAACCAGCCAGCCCCGCCCCTAACCAGCCAGCCAGCCCCTAACCAGCCAGCCAGACCCGCCCCTAACTAGCCAGCCAGCCCCTAACCAGCCAGCCAGCCCCGCCCCTAACCAGCCCCGCCGCTAACCAGCCAGCCAGCCCCGCCCCTAACTAGCCCCGCCCCTAACCAGCCAGCCCCGCCCCTAACCAGCCAGCCAGCCCCGCCCCTAACCAGCCAGCCAGCCCCGCCCCGAACCAGCCAGCCCCACCCCACACCAGCCAGCCAGCCCCTAACCAGCCCCGCCCCTAACCAGCCAGCCCCGCCCCTAACCAGCCAGCCAGCCCCGCCCCTAACCAGCCCCGCCCCTAACCAGCCAGCCCCGCCCCACACCAGCCAGCCAGCCCCGCCCCTAACCAGCCAGCCAGCCCCGCCCCTAACCAGCCAGCCAGCCCCGCCACTAACCAGCCCCGCCCCTAACCAGCCAGCCAGCCCCGTCCCTAACCAGCCCCGCCCCTAACCAGCCAGCCAGCCCCGCCCCTAACCAGCCCCGCCCCTAACCAGCCAGCCAGCCCCGTCCCTAACCAGCCCCGCCCCTAACCAGCCAGCCCCGCCCCTAACCAGCCAGCCCCGCCCCAACCAGCCAGCCAGCCCCGCCCCTAACCAGCCCCGCCCCTAACCAGCCAGCCCCGCCCCTAACCAGCCAGCCAGCCCCGCCCCTAACCAACCAGCCCCACCCCTAACCAGCCAGCCAGCCCCGCCCCTAACCAGCCCCGCCCCTAACCATCCAGCCCCGCCCCTAACCAGCCAGCCAGCCCCGCCCCACACCAGCCAGCCAGCCCCGCCCCTAACCAGCCCCGCCCCTAACCAGCCCCGCCCCTAACCAGCCAGCCGGCCCCGCCCCTAACCAGCCAGCCAGCCCCGCCCCACACTAGCCAGCCCCGCCCCTAACCAGCCAGCCCCACCCCCATACAGCCACCCAGCCCCGCCCCCAGACGGACAACCAGCCCTGCCCCCAGCCCCGCCCCCCTATTGTATAAGAATCCTGGCGTTTGACACAGAGCTGGTCACGTGTTCCCCAGCGAGAGTGTGGCAGTGACTGAATGGCCAGTGTGTGTGTGGGTGGCTGTGTTCACTGTGGGCTGATGCGGTGTAAGGGCCGCTCTGCCATTGGCTGATGCGGTGGAAGAGCCGCTCTGCCATTGGCTGATGTGGTGTAAGAGCCGCTCTGCCATTGGCTGATGTGGTGTAAGAGCCGCTCTGCCATTGGCTGATGTGGTGTAAGAGCCGCTCTGCCATTGGCTGATGTGGTGTAAGAGCCGCTCTGCCATTGGCTGATGTGGTGTAAGAGCCGCTCTGCCATTGGCTGAATGGACTGATCAGCAGCCAGTGCAGCTTCACTGGCTTCATCATTATCATCATTATCATCATCATCATTATTATTATTGTTATTGTATCTCACTGACACCTGGGTTTCCTGTGACGTTTTAAGACTGTTTAAACATATCCAGGATATTGCGGAATCAAAACAAAACTTCCCTGAATTAAAAATCTTTCCAGGAATTAAATGAACGGGTTTGTTTGGGGACCAGACTGTGATTTATTTTGTGGTTGCGATTCTCTGTGATGGCGCCACGTGCAGAGTGTCGCCCGCCCGGGGCCAGGGGAGGCACTCGACGGCTGGCCGCGCTCCGAGACTATATTCACGTTTCCTGTGTTTCTTTGCGGTAAAAATAAAAACAGACGCAACAGACGGTAACAGTCAGCATGAGGCAGGGAACTCCCATACGTTTGTACTGGACTAATACAACAAGAGGGCGAGGGCGAGGCGGGATGGAGTCGGTGGTTAGTGAGTTACAGATAGAGATAGAGATGGATAGCCCCCTCTCCTCTCCTCTCCTCGGCTCTCCTCCCACCACTCAAACTCTGGCTCACAGACACACTGTGCTCCTCTCCAGGCAATGTCTTTCTGTCCCAAAGATTCCGCACAGCGATCGCTTCATTCCAGCAAATCTGTGTACGTGTGTTTGCGTGTGGGTGTGTGTGTGTGTGAATACCCATGTATCTGCTACAACCTGTGTCCATTGTACACGTGGAGATCCAGGAGCTCAGTGGTTAGAGCGCTCGCTGCTCAAGCGAGAAACCTGGGTTCGGTTCCTGGCAGGTCACGGCGAAACCTTGGGCAAGTTTCCTCACTCTACTTGTTTGATAATAATCTCTCAAGAAAAAAAATATTATAAATTGGTCACTTGAATCTATGGCTGTTTATTCGTATCATACATACATTACCTATATGAGTCCTCAAACACCCTATAGTCTTGCGCATTTTCCTGCTTTGCAGCAAAAAGCAGGTCCTAAAAGGTAATGTAGGTAATGTATAGGTAATGTATGTATGATACGAATAAACGTCCGCCGTGCGCAATTGGCTGCCGCGTTTCGCCCACAAATATACAGTCAAGTCACTTTACAGTACATTCTGTGAAGCGCTTTGAGACACAGTCTAGAAGATGTGAAAAGCGCTGTAACAAATGCAAAGATTATTGTTATTATTATTATTATTATCTTGAATTGAATCCTCTGGATGACGGGGAGCCAATGGAGTTGGCGAGAATGGGGAGGTGGAGCTTTTGGTGTGGGAGAGAATACAGGCTGCAGAGTTCTGGATCCTAAACCTTATTTACATGCAAATAGCTTTTAGGACCTGCTTTTTGCTGCAAAGCAGGAAAATGCGCAAGACTATAGGGTGTTTGAGGACTCATATAGGTAATGTATGTATGATACGAATAATGTCCCTCATCTAACATCCAAAACCAGGAATGCCAATTTAAACAATGTGTCCTTTAATGTGTACATTAAAAACTACAGGAGAAGTCACAGGAATAAAGATATACAAAATTAGACAATAGTTTGTGTAGCGTTCTATTTTCTAAAATACCATAAATCACTAACTTGGATACAGTCGCACCTTCAAAAACTAAAAGTTTTTTTTAAATCCAAAGAGATAAACAAACTGATAACAATGAACAATTCTTAATTTAAGATGAATTAATGTAAACATTACATCTTTTAGGAAATATTGCGTTATACTGTTAGTGTGAGCAAACCTACAAATCAGAGCAACAGTAGAAATAAACATTTTAAAATTATTTATAGAAAATCTAAAATACTGTATATTGATGCATTTGGTGCAAATAGTTCTTCAAAAACATTTTAAGAAGACTTTTTAATACCATTGCCAGACTACATAATATGTCTAAAAGTCCACCAAGCAACAAGCTTTACTTCATTACTTTATGCTCCAATGGTTATTTATTAAACCCCCTCTTGAAAATAACCAGTAAAAAAAAAGCATGTTCTGTCTTTCTTGATTGTTTTGTTTTGTTTCAAAAAAATAATATGCCACTGATGACATTAACAGCAACAATTCTTTTCCAGGGAAAGGTTCTCTCGTCAATGCTTTTGAAGGCACCTTCATTCTAAGGCACATCCTATAATCTCTATTCGAAGTGCAATGTCAATATTCCAGCTCTTTGGAATAATCCGGATATACTGGGCAATGATTGGTGGACTGATGTAGTTTTGTTTGAGTCCATTGTGATCACGGTTTCCTATGAATATCTGTGAATTGAAAACAATTATTTTTCAATGCTTTCAACGCCTCCACTGCAGCTCTGTTGAGCTCTATTGAGATTGACAATGTTCTGTCTGAGATGCTTAAAATGATGAAAAGATTTGATAAGGGTGGATGTTGATAAGACAAGAGTTTCTACTCGTTGGGGAGTCCAAAACATGGTACAGGTACATGGAAAAAAGATAGTGAATCAAATAGAGTATTTAGGAGGAACTAATTCATGCAGAGCTTGGTGAGAACGTAGAATTCATTCAGAGTGAAGCAAATGCCATCAATTCATTTCATATACAATAGATGGTGAGAGGGGCAAACCATCTGTATCTGTGACGTATCTCTCTATGTAAGGCGAGTGCTCTAACCACTGAGCTACAGGATTAATATTTTACAGAATGTTTCCTACCTTTTCATCCATATCTGATGTATCTGTAACGGGAATCCACTCCACTCCATCATTGCTATAATGCAGGGAATACGTCTTCACAAAGAAAAATTCAAAAATCTGCTTGACCCCTTGTGTAATAATTCCTGTTATTTTCTTTTTCTTCAGAAACGTAATCTGCAGCCACTGTTTGGTGTTTGTTGCCTGGTTCACACACAAAACATTTGTGTATTTTTTCAGGCATGACTCAGTGATAAGAGTGTTAAGAATACAGTGATATTTTTCACTCTTACCCCGGCTCGCCACGCGTTAACACTGCCTTCCATATTCAGGCGTGCAAGTGACGGCTTCCAGTGTTTCCACCATCGGGATTTGAAGGTCGAAGCTGTTATCTGATTATTTGCAATACTTCCATTCTCCATTCCGAGAGGCACAGAGCAGCCTGAAAAGCCACAAGCAACAAAAAGACTCCCACATTCATAAGATTAAGAGCCCCTTTTCTTCAGTCCCTTGATCGCTCTGGGTATTTGAAGCTGATATGTCGGACAGGAAAGGTAGACGTTTATTTAGGGGAGGACGGGTTTGCGAGGTTATGGGGAGAGGGCTGGGGAGTGGGATTAAATTGCTCTTTTCAAAGAGTCAGGGCATAGACTCGATGGACCGAATGGCCTCCTTTTGTGCCGTGAGATTCTATGATTCTATGATACTCTTGGGGGTTGCCCACCTCCACTCTCCCTGATGTTCCCGCTCTCTATGTTGGCGGGTTTTTCCCACAAACGACAAGATTGAGATTACAATCTCAGCAGCTGTGGGGAATTATCCTGGTGCCAAAGTGCAATGGTGCTCAGACTCGGACACTGGTTACTGAGCAAGGGGCTCAGGAGCCCTCCCAATGCTACAGCGTAAGAATCTGTGCTGCGATTAAGTCATTCTATCAAGTGTAGAGATATGACAAGAGTGAAGACAAGTCATAATAGCAAAACATATTCCTGCACTCATGTGACATCCACACATGTGCACCTCTCTATCAGTCACGCAATACAAGTCTCAGGTAGGAACCTGTCATGTTTCATATCAGATTTCCATAAGACCATAAGAATTAGGAGCAGGAGTAGGCCATTCAGCCCCTCGAGCCTGCCCTGCCATTCAATAAGATCATGGCTGATCTTCTCACCTAACTCTGATTACCTGCCCTATCCCCATATCCACTAATCCCTCTATTTTTCAAAAATCTATCAGTCTCAGCCTTGAAAATGTTCAAGGACCGAATATCTACAGCCTCTGTGTGAAGAAATGTTTCCTCAACTATGTTCTAAAAGGCTGACCCATAAGTTTAAGTCTGTGACCCATGGTTATAGATTCTCCTACCAGGGGAAACAGTCCCTCAGTGTCTACTTTATCCAGCCCTTTAAGAATCTTATATGTTTCAATAAGATCCCCCCTAATTCTTCTGTACTCTAGAGAACACAGCCCTAGTTTATTCAACCTATCCTCATAGGTCAGTCCCCTCATCCCAGGAACTAACCTAGTGAATCTATGCTGCCCCCCCTCTAAAGCAAGTATGTCCTTTTTTAAATAACGAGACCAAAACTGCACACAATACTCTAGGTGCGGTTTCACCAAAGCCCTGTACAGTTGCAGCCAGACTTCCCTACTCTTATACTCTAAACCTTTTGAAATGAACGCTAGCATGCCGTTCACCTTCTTAGTTGCTTGCTGCACCTGCAAACTAACTTTTTGGGACTGGTGTACAAGGACACCCAAATCCCTTTGTACACTAACACTATCTAACTTCTCTCCCTCTAGAAAATAATCTATTCTTTTATTCTTGCTACCTAGGTGAATAATTTCACACTTGCTAACATTGAATTCCATCTGCCACCTACTTGCCCACTCCCCTAGCCTATCTATATCTTGTTGTAATCTTTTTGCATCATCCTCAGAGCTCACTCTGCGACCTAGTTTAGTGTCATCCGCGAATTTAGACACGTTACATTCAATGTCCTCGTCCAGATCATTGATGTAAATAGTAAATAGCTGAGGCCCAAGTACTGATCCTTGTGGCACTCCACTAGTTACAACCAGCCAATTTGAGAATGATCCGTTTATCGCTACTCTCTGCTTTCTACCCGTTAGCCACTCTTCTATCCATGTTAATATTTTCCCATTAATCCCGTGGGCCTTGATCTTGTGCAACAGCCTTTTGTGTGGTACCTTGTCAAATGCCTTCTTAAAATCTAAATATACCACGTCTACTGGTTCCCCTCTATCGAACCTGCTGGATACATCTTCAAAAAACTCTAAAAGATTAGTCAAGCATGACTTCCATTTTGTAAAGCCATGTTTACTCTGCCTAATCTTTTTATGGTCTTCAAGGTATCCCATAACTACGTCTGTTATTAAGGACGCAAGTATTTTCTCTACAACTGACGTCAGACTAATTGGTCTATAGTTTCCCATATTTTCTCTTCCACCCTTCTTAAATAGTGGAGTTTATGTTTGCAATCTTCCAATCAGTGGCGACTTTTCCAGTATCCAGAGAATTTTGGAAGATTATACACAAGCCATCCACTATCTCAGTAGCCCTCTGCTTTAAAACTCTAGGATGCAGGCCATCCAGTCCAGGGGATTTATAGGTTTTAAGACCCGACAATTTACCTAAAACCATTTCTTTACTAATGTTAATCTCCATAAAATGCTCGCTAACATTGTCTTCTTGATTCCCCTCTATTTGTGGTATGTTTCCAGTGTCTTCTATGGTGAAGACTGTAGAAAAATACTTGTTTAATGACTCTGCCATGTCTTTGTCCCCTATTATAATTCCTCTGGTCTCTGGACCCACATTCCCCCCCCCCCTCCCTCCGATAGCCTTTTCCTCTTTATATATTTGAAAAAACTCTTGCAGTCTGTTTTTATGTTCCTCGCTAGTTTGCTCTCATAATCTATTTTCTCCCTTTTGATCAATTTTTTGGTCCTCCTTTGTTGTTCCTTAAAGTTCTCCCAATCCCTGGGTTTACTACTCGGTTCAGCTGTTTTATAGGCTTCTTCTTTTGACTTTATACTTTCCCTAACTGCTCTAGTTAGCCACGGCTGGACCACCTTTCCCATGGCATTCTTATTCCTCAAAGGAATACGTGCTCATTGGGAATTTTGCACTATCTCCTTGAATGTCTGCCATTGCTGGTCTACTGTCAAATCTTTAAGTCTAGTCTCCCAGTTTATTGTGGCTAAATCCTCTCTCATACCAGCAAAGTTAGCTCTATTTAAATTGAAGACTTTTGCTTCAGACTTAACAACTTCCCTCTCTAACTTAATGCTAAATTCCATCATATTATGATCGGTTTGCCCTAGAGGAGCCTTAAGTTCCAGTTTGCTGATCAGCCCTGTTTCATTACACAAAACAAGGTCTAATATGGCCTGTTCCCTGGTCGGCTCCTCAGCTACTGATCTAGAAAATTATCTCTAATACATTCTATAAACTCCTCTTCTATCTTACCTTTCCCAATTTGGTTGTCCCAGTCGACGTGCAGGTTAAAATCACCCACAATTAGTGTCTTTCCTTTGCTACATGCTCCGCTAATCTCCTGATTTATACCTTGAGCGATACTTTGATTGCTGTTTAGGGTCTATAAACTACTCCCACTATAGTTTTCTGCCCTTGAAGTTACGTATCTCTACCCATACTGACTCTACATCCTGCTTTTCAGATTTAAAATCTTTCCTCTCCACTGTTTTTATCCCATCCTTTATTAGCAGGGCCACCCCCCCTCCTCGTTTACCACATTGCCTATCTTTCCTATATACCACATACCCTGAAATGTTTAGTTCCCACCCTTGATCACCCTGTAACCATGTCTCGGTGATGGCTACTAGATCATACCGGTTTGTCTCTATTTGTGCATTAAGTTTGTCTATCTTGTTTCGAATCTTCGTGCATTCAGATATAGCGCCCTTAATTCTGACTTCCGGCTATTGGCCCTATTGACCTGCACCCTATCACTGGACTTCCTTTCCCCGTTTGACACACTCTGCTCTTCTCCCTTGTTAATCTGCTCCCTGACAATGTTTTTACCTCCCCCCGCCCACCCCCTTAGTAGTTTAAAGCCCTTTCTACCTCCCTATTTATTCACGTCGCCAGGACATTTGTCCCAGCCTTATTTAGGTGAAGCCCATTCCTTTGGAATAGCTCCCGTCTCCCCCAATACTGGTGCCAGTGGCCCCTGCCTTCCACCCCACTCCTTTAGCCAGGCATTCAGATCATGATCTTTTTTTGCCTGTACCAATTAGCCCCTGGCTCAGGTAACAGCCCTGATATTAACACCTTTGAGGTTTTATTTTTTAGTTTAATTCCCAATTCCTGGAAGTTGCTCCTTAACTTGTCCCTACCGTTCCTACCTATATAATTGGTTCCTATATGTATCATCACAATTGGATCCTCTCCCTCTTGCCTCAAATATTTCTCCAGCCCATCAGTGACATCCTTCACCCTGGCCCCAGGAAGACAACAGAGTCTTCTTGTCTCCCTGCTATGGCTACAGAAAAGTGCATCAGTTCTCCTGACTGTCTCATCCCCAATTACAACGACATTTATTTTCACTATTCCTTTTTGTTTGGCCTCCCCCACAGAGGTGTTGGGGTCAGGTTTCCCATCTTCCTCGCAGATAATTGTGATAATTAGCCCAACTGACAATAGAAATTCCACCTGGATCTAGGTTGACTAAAGCAGCATTTCAGAATATCGAATTAAGTTTGAGGCCTGTTCTCTCTAGTTCTTAAAATAATGTAATACTCCTTACATTTAGAATCATCCTTACATTTGATATAGTCCCTTCCACGTAGATGAGGGTGTCTCAAAGTATTTCATAGGATTGATGGTAGAGTATAATTACTTTAATTTAATGTCTCATCTGAAGGATGGCTTTCTGACAACTCTGCGCTCCTCCAATGCTGGATTGGGTGTCAGTCAGTCTAGATTGGGAATTCAATACCTGACCTGGGGGTTTGAACCCACAACCTTCTGATTCGAGGTGAGAGTGCTAACAATTCAGGCAGACAAAACACTCATTCATATTAAAAAAATTTAGAAAATTAAAGACTGTATTTAAGCAATTTGGCAGTTTCTGGAAAATCTGAATTCCTATGCTAGTAGATAAAGTCTAGACTGAGATGGAATAAATATTCAGTGTAACTGTACAGTACTCACGATCCAATTCACACCCGTATAATTCCATCCGAAGGGTCGGGGTGGTTTTGAACGATGTTGGGTACAACCTGATGTACCTGGCGATAATCGGGGGGTTCAGTAGGTTACTCTTTACTGTATTGGCATCAGAATTCCCTGAAAAAATCTTTAAACAGGTCCCACAAAATAAACAAAACTAGAAATAATCCATGCATATTTTCATAGAGATCAATGCCATGTATTAATTAGTAAAAGGTTTGACATTAAATTGAATAATCTCTTCAAGACATTGAAGACATGGCAGAAGAAATGAAGGGAGGCAATATAGGCTAGATAGTACAATTTTAAATGGTGTAAAGGAACAGAGAGACCTGGGGATTTGTGTTAGTGACTCGTTGAAGGTGGCAGGACAGGTAGACAAGGCTGTTAAGAAGGCATATGGGATACTAGGCTTTATAAATAGGGGTATAGAATACAAAAGTCAGGAAGTGCTGACTAACCTCTATAGGACTTTGGTGAGGCCTCAGCTGGAATACTGTGTTCAATTCTGGTCACCACACTACAGAAAGGATGTGAAGGCATTGGAAAGGGTACAACGAAGATTTACTAGGATGGTGCCAGGATTGAGGGACTTCAGCTATGAGGAGAGGCTAGATAGGCTAGGGTTGTTCTCTCTGGAGCAGAGAAGATTGAGGGGAGACCTAATAGAGGTTTATAAGATCATGAGGGGTTTCGACAGGGCAAATAGAGAAAAACTATTTCCACTCGTGGGTGAATCTGTGACTCGTAGTCACAGATTTAAAATAGTTTCAAGGCGAAGTAGAGGGGAGCTGAGGATAAATGTTTTCACTCAGCGAGTTGTTCGAATCTGGAATGCATTGCCTAAAAAGGTGGTGGAGGCTGATTCGATAACAACTTTTAAAAGGGAATTAGATCTTTATTTAGGGAGAATGGGTCTATTAGGCTATGGGGAGCGGGCAGGGCAGTGGGATTGAATCGCTCTTTTCAAAGAGCCGGCACAGACTAGATGGGCCGAATGGCCTCCTTTTGTGCCGTAAAATTCTATGATTCTATGATTCTATAGTTGTACAAACTGGTTAAAAAGATTGGCCCCAATGGAAACAATGGATCTAAGACTGGCAATTCTTTTGTTGTGGGATTGGGATTTTTTTTACTGTAGAAACTGACCAAAGAAGGAATCTGCAAAGAATGGCCAGCAGAGGGCGACCTTAGACGAAGAGACTTTATCCCTAATTCCTTCCCTTCAGAGAATGCATCTAAAGCTTGGACAAGAATTATCTTTGGTGGGAAATCTTTGGTGCCAACGCATGTATCAGCTCAACATCTAAACACACTTCATCTCAGTGTTTGGTCTGTTAGTTATTTATTCCAGCCTTAAACTCCGCCACATTCCCAGCTAAGAGGATATGGAACCCAGTTTATGTTTTTAGAAACAAAAACAAAGGTTGCTGGGGAAACTCAGCAGGTCAGGCAGCATCCATGGAGAAAGGAAAAAGAGTCAACGTTTCGAGTCTACAACCCTTCGTCAGAACTGGGGCAAGAACTGGACAAAGGATTGTAAACCCGAAACGTTGACTCTTTTTCCTCTCTCCATGGATGCTGCCTGACCTGCTGAGTTTCCCCAGCAACTTCTGTTTTTGTTTCAGATTCCCAGCATCTGTAGTATTTTGTGTTTTCTTTATGTTTTTAGACATTTGCCAAAGGTCTCCCAGGCAAATAGGAACATAAGATGACTAGGAGGGCAATGGGCTCTCCAAACCTCTTTTCATTCTCATTTTTTCATTCTGCACGGTAGTTCAATTTTAATTTTTTTGTTGTTGAAAATGCTAACTTTGATAGATATTCTAAAATGCAAGGATTATTAAAACACACCACTATATATTAAGCTATACATTATTGATACACACACTGGGAGTCAATCATTTGCATTTTATGAACTGAAAAGCATTGCCCTAATTCACAACCAATGATTCTATGAAATGACTTATCCAGTTTCCTGCAAAGGGCATTTTGTGCTTTATTTTCATTCCAAGCTTTTCTAACAAAAACATGTTTTATTCATATGTATCCAGCAGTAGATACTGTACATCAAGTACAACATATCAATTGATAATAAAATTATTATTAGTGGTATCTGCCAAAGCTTATGAGACCATTATGATCAGACTGATATTCTTTTCTGATATCATTCTCTGAGTGGATTGAGGAGAGAAGCTAAAACATAGTTATTGTTAGTAGTTCATAATTGTTCATAGTGTAGAATTCAAACTTACCTGTTTGTAATCTCTGCTATTGCCATTGAAGTATATCCATGTTTCCCCATCCTGGCTATATTTGATGAAATACGCTGTAATGTAATACTGTGTGGTAAAGGACGAAGCTCCTTGGATATCAATCCTGGTGAGTACCATCGGTTTTTGCAGATCAATCTATTACACAACAAAGTTTACTGACTGACCGGATTTTAAAGTTTGCTCAAGAAGAAAATAAATTTCAAAATAAACTGATGTTGGACAAAACTCGTCTTTCAGGAATATTCTGCAATACAGTTCATAGTAAATATTGGCGAATGCTTATTAAAAAAATGCCCTCAAATTTCTAGAAATGGGACCTTATCCTTCAAAGCATCTGTGGACCTAATGACTGAGCAAAGAGATCTGTTTCTTTGGTTTTTATACCAACAAACATGGTTTTCAGTTTGCACCAGAAAACTAAATTCACACGGAAAGCAGGATTACAGAAAATGCAATTTGTATTGATGTGTAAAATCCAGATATGTGTCTAAATTTGATGTTTGAGTAAAGTATTTGAAGTATTGCTGCAGGTGTATATGCGGCAGCGACTTCATGTGCTGAATGAGGATTTCAGTAGTATACATTCTGTGTATATGTTTTTCACCTGTCCTCACAACACATTACAGTGAAAGATAGCAAAAGGAAAATGTTACAGAGAATAATAAATGTTTAGACTCAGTTTTCTTTGACAAGAAAGAAGACAATATAAATTCCAAGATTAATCAGTGTGACCTAATACATACTTGAATCCAAGGTTTTTTGTAGCCATACATTCTAACACTCCATGCATTGTATCTGTAGTTGCTGTGTAATCTTGCTAGATGAGGATCCCAATATTCTAATAAGAAAGGGAAATAGGAGATCTAGTTACAATAACAATAAAAGTACACTTGTATAGCGCCTTTCACGTCGGGAGGACGTCCCACAACACTGGACAGTCAATGTCTCAGACCCGAGCTGGGGTCGAGATCAGGGAGGATGGAGGGAAAGGAGGGGAAGGGGGCTGACCGATAGGACCCTCAAAGAGAAGGGTCTTGAGGCAGGACGAAGGGGGCCCTAGTGATTCGGAGGGACTGTGGGATGGAATTCCTGAGTTAAGAGCAGAGTGGCTGAACAAAGCGTTCCAATTACTAGTCTGTGTGCCCTTGTTTAGTAAATCCTAATATAGATATTATTTTGTCCTCTTTCGCCTGCTTTTCCTCCTGCCTTATCCACTACAACCATTACTTTTCATTTTCAGAAAGTGCCAATGCCTGTTAAGGCTCTACTCTCTGAACCCCCGGCAACTCATCCAAGTGTCTACTCTCCCCACGTGCCGTGAGACAGCACAAGTGACTGGGGGGAATTGTAGTTTAATCGATACCTGTACTAAATAAAGCCGCACACTTTCCAGCCACTTGTAGAGACAGAACATGGTCAATTTAGTGGTTCACTGATATTTAGCACATCAAATGTGCTGGGATGTGGCAGAAACCTGTCTACTCCCAATGCCATTCTCAACAACACAATCTGAGAAGGCCGGGTCAATGGGATCGAGCTTCCAGCTCATAACTTGTGGCCTTTGACGTATTTGAGAAGCATACTACAACAACAACTTACATTTCTATAGCACCCTTCAGCAAGGGTTGCGTCCCGGAGAGTTTACTAGTTTTTCTTGGATTCATTTATTGGAAATATGGTAATCTGCTGGTTTACTGGTAACATATATCATGAATATCACTGACCAGTAGACACAATAATAATATTAATAGTATCAGTGTGGCTTCACTGCAGGGCTCTGAGATCTGCTCATCATATGTCCATAATGCATTCAGCGTGGCAGTGTACATAGGCACCAAGACAATGGACAACTAATCAGCATCTAATCCTCAACATTTACATTGCTTGCTTACAAGGTCATTTGGCAAGGCTGGTTACTCATGAAGTGAACCTGTGCCATAGAGCAAGGTTTACACAGGCCAAGATTATGCTTGGATGCAGTTTTCAGTATGTCTTGTCTGATATCTAATCAGGAGTATCAACGGGTGTCTCACATTATTACAAATGTTTCAACAAAGAATTCAATGGATGAGCTATTGGCAAGAATTAGCAAAATGTGCCAAGTTTCTGAAGCAAGCATGATTTTAGAAAAGTTATTTTATTTTACTGGTGGGTGGGGGGGGGGGGGGGGGCAGAAGATTATTTTAGGAGGTCAAGCATGTCTGAGCTCCAGGCTGACCATCTGCACTTACTGTTCATTTATCAAACTAGTCATCCATGTTGCCTTTTCAACTGAGAACATCAATTTGGTGCCAGTCTTACATTTTGTTCTCTACACGAGACGTATGCCTGATGAGTCAGCATTGAAATTCCCTAAATCCATTTGAATTTGACCCTATTATCCATTAAGAGTGGCACTAATTTGCTCACAAAACAGTCACTACACATTACAGGATTTCTTATGAAGTGCTTTGAGAATTCACCCCAACGTGAAATGTAAAGATCAAATGTAAAGATTTTTGCTATATAATCAGTTTCAAACAGGATAACAGAAACAAAATGAAATACTTGAAGTACTGTCCCATCACACAGTCATTCAATTTCTATAAAGTTCAGAATAGCCACTCACCTATATGATCTGAAGCTGTGATCTGCAAGTCGCTTATGACATTAGACATCATACCCACGGGTTTGTTGCATTCTGGACAGGTAGAAATTGTGTTAGTTGCAAAATGGGGAAAGAGGGGGCAAGGCGAAAGGATGGAGGGAAGGAGTTCCATAGTTTCAGGCTGAAGGGATGGCCGCTGATGGTGGAGGGAAGGACTTCAGGGACAAGGAGAGGCTGGAGCCAGTAGAACGGAGACAGTGGGTGGTGCTCTGGGAGGAGATGGGAGATGGGAGGTTGGAGAGATAGCAGGTGCCTAGGCGTGGAGGGATTTAAACACTAGAGTGAAGATCTTGAAATCAATCTGCAATGTTTCCCCAGGGCTCTGTCCTTGGCCCCCTCCTCTTCACTCTATATGCTCCCCCCTCGATCACATCATCGCAGACATGGGGTAAATTTCCACATGTATGTGGATGACACCCAACTCTATCTCTTCGCTTCCACCCTCAACCCCAGACTATCAGCGTCCTCACTGCTGCCTGTCTGACATCAAGTCCTGGACGAGGGACAACTTTCTCCAGCTGAACGTCAGCAAGACTGAGGTCCTCCTGACTGGCTCATGTCAGTGCCTCCGCACCTCAGACCCTGGCAGCATCAGTATCCATGGCTGCACACTCCATCTCACAGAGCCAGTCAGGAACCTGGGTGTTTTTTGTTTGACCCCGAACTGTCCTTTCTCCCCCACGTCCGCGACGTGACCAGCACTGCCTTTCAACACCTCCGTAACATTGCCAGAGTCCACCACTGCCTCACCCCTCAGGCAGCCCAAACCCTCAGCCATGCTTTTGTCACATGTGGTGGAGATGGAGGAAAGTGGTTCTGATCAGTGATCAGATTTGGGGGGAGGGAGGATAACTGGGGATTGAACCTGACATCTAAGTTGCGCACGGTTTCAGAGAGTTTTAAGGACAGAGTGGGTGGGTCGAGGAGATCATAACCGCAGGACAGAAGACGTGGATGGTGAACAGATAAAATGAAAGGAGTGAAATGTTGGAGAACATTTATCTTAACAATTAGCAAAATTCTAACAATAGCCAATGTGCTCAAGCAAGCCTTCCCCTCCCACTGAGCATCCAGTCTCGGCTCCGGCTTTCAGAGCTGTCAAGTTGAAGTTGTACAATTCCCCAGAGGAGACGGTTATTGTTTTCTGCTGTCTGTGCTCTGGAAGTCAGTGACTTTCTGTGTGTAAATTGACTGACGCGTTCGCCTCCAGATCCATCTGGAGCCTCGACAACACTTGAGAGTGATTACTGTTAAGGTGCTTTGAGACTCTTTGATGGTGTTGTTGCTGTTTACAATGCTGGCACTATTATCTATTATTATACATTACAAACAATATTCTGACATACCTTTTGATAACACGAAAAAGTGCGTCCGCATCCCAGCTGTGTAGTGTTTTCCAGCTTCACAGTCTACCAGCCATATCCCAGCTTTCAGTGGACCCATTTCAATAGTTTCAAAGGCACCTATGTACAATATTTTGCATGTGTAACTATTTTCCCTTACATCTTAAATGCACAGAACGCCATTTTTTATTAGCTTGCATCCTGGAAAATCAGAAGCGCACAGTCCTTCAACAATGATTCACTGTGATTTATGTTATAATAGGAAATTGAATTTATGCAAATCTCTTGATAACATCCTTTTTTTCTCTCTAATATCTGACTTTTTTTTTTAAAAAAGAAACATTCTCTTTCCTTACCAGGATACAGATTATAAACACCCAGTCGATGTGGCGTGTCCTTTTTCTCAATGAAAGTTTGGCCATGGAAACGAATGGAATGCACATCATCCGAGCTGTCCATGTTAACCAGATACCACCTCACCCTGTCCGTCTCGGACATTATCAGACCTTTCAAGCTGCCATCAATACGTCCATTTATAGCTGCAAGTGCAAAGCGGGTTATTGTCCAAATAGGGAAAAACGTGAAAATAGCGCTGGTGGTTTTTGAAGGCATGTTTGCTCTTTTTTTTTTAACTTCAATTTTGACCGACACTACTGATTAATCAACTGCTATTTGTATTAGGAATTCACTCATGCACTCACTGATATCAGTTATTTCTTCATCAAATTAACTTGAATGTTTTAGAAATGGTTTTACAGTTTTAATGCTGGAATACCATGAAACGTATTGCGCTGTATGAAATCTGGAGACATCTTGCTGGCTTGGCAGGGCTGCTTGCACATTCGGTCCTTATTCTCGTCCAGGTACCAGCTTTTTGTTTCATCAAAAGTTGTGAAGAGCATGACAAACTCGCGAACGTCGTTGGGTATCTCGGTGTTCTTGTTCAGTGTTCCTTCTTTACAAATCACCAGAGGGCCGATTAAACCAGAGTTAACGTCTTTCTCCTGCAGAAAACACATGTCATTTTGTATAACTTTGTATTGGAACCAGGTTTCACTGGATCGTTGGTGACAGGGCTGTGGTCCCCTTTAAGGCTGGCGAGCGGTTGTCATCTCAGCTGATTGGAGATGAGGACTCCCCAAGAGCAGCAAACTGGACTGGAGGTGGGCAGCTATCACCCACAAGCGGAGAGAGAGAGGAAAGAGGGGCCCATGAATGCCATGAGTTAAGGCTGCTAGGAGGACTGGGTTTGGTCCTCCATGGGTCTCAGGTCTCTCCCCTTTCATCTCCCCTGATAGAGGTGAGCAGTAGGTAGATTTGGAGGTTGGTGTGGGGGTTCAAGCCCTCGCTAACCCAAGCCACTTACTGCCCATGCCCACCAGCTACTTTGAACACAAAGCTATTTCTTTGCCCCTCTGTTTCTAACCAATTATCTTAATGAATGGAACTTGGTTTCTGCCATGATCCATTAAATATTAGACCGTCCACTCTTTACAGCATTGATCATCCATGACTCAATCAGCAGCATTATGTTACTCTATTATCATACTCTATCTGAGACGCTCTGAGACGTCGGCCGGAGTGCTGGGCGCTATATATCGTTGTTGTTGTTGTTGTTATACTGCAATCAGCTCAATAGGCTACTAAATAACAGCTCTAGTCTGTTGAGACCCACGTTTTTCAGCTTCAAAATTGTACATAATTTTGGAAAATACTTAGATCCACTCAAATTGGATGTCAATTTTCTGCAGTATCCAAAAAGAATTGCAGAAAAACAGCTTAAAATTTTTTCACAGTTTTAAATTTTAACACAAAGATCTTAAAACTAAGGCCAGAGGAATTTCAGGGTTTAGTGATCTGTATCCCAAGTTCACGCAATTTAAGGGGCAGAACCCAAGGTAAACATAAGTTGTGCCAACTTGGGAAGTCTCCAATCTGGAGAGAGAGATTGACTCCAGGGTTGAATTTCATGTGGTTTGATGGGAATGCTAACGGAACGCCTTCATTAGGAATCCTATTGAGAAATATCACACATTGGATTAAATATTTACTGAGAACCACACTGCAGAATAGGGTCTGTCGAGATGGAAATTTTCCGATATCGCTATATCGGTGGGCTCCTATGGATATATACCGATATATAGATATTTCCGTTTTTTTTATACTGCGCATGAGCGCGCATTCGGGGTGCGCGAGCATTCAATGCTCTAGGCCCAGGAGGTTGCAATGCCGGCGACAAGGTAAGTTGGAAAAGTTCGCTTTATACCGATAATACCGATACATCGTCGGAAGTGATATACCGATATTTACGATATACCCATATATTTTTTCATATCGAATTTTTCGATATATCGATATATTTTAAATTCTGATATCGGCATATCGGTATGAAAATTATATAGATGTAACCGATATATTGATATATTGCCGGACACTACTGCAGTGATCGAATAATTAAAAGATTAATTTTTTTTTAACCAGGTTTCCATTCATCAGACATTTCCACCAAGGACCAACTTACAAAGTCTACGCTTGAATAATAGACCCAGGCCTTGCAGTCAGAGTCCATTTTCCCAGGTGCGGACCTGGGTAGCACATTCCACACATAAGTGTAAGTGATGTTCGGAGCAACGGTATCATCCTGTCTAAACCAATCACTGGAAAAATCTTCATAGCTCACTCCTTCCGATGACTTTTCATACGATACTCCGTGGGCATGGATAGAGTGCGGCCTTGAAGCAAGATTTTTGAACATCACCTGGTGAACAATAATATCCTTTCAGAAGATGTACATCGTCCACGCTTCTTCAATCAGAAAACAATCAGTACAGTGGGAATTCACATTTATTTAGTGTCTTTCATGTGGAGAGGGGAGTGGAGGGAGGGTGGGAGGCGCTGTGGGAGTGTGTGAGAGGGGGGTGGGAGAGGGCGTGGGAGAGAGGGGAGCTGGTGGGAGTGGGGGGGTGAGTGGGAGGGAGGGGGTGTGGGAGTGGGTGAGAGGGGGGTTGTGAGAGGAGGTGGGAGGGAAAGGGGTGGGAGAGGGCGTAGGAGGGAGGGGGAGTGGGGGGTGGGATGAAGGGGGTGTGGGAGTGGGAGGGAGGGGGTGTCGGAGTGGGTGGAAGGGTGGGTGTGAGAGGGGGGTGGGGGGGAGAGGAGGTTGGAGGGAGGGGTTTGGGAGGGAGAGGGTGTGGGAGTGGGTGGGAAGGGGGATGTGAGAGGGGGCTGGGAGAGAGGGGGGTGGAAGAGGGCGTGGGAAGGAGGGGGTTGGGAGAGGGCGTGGGAGGGAGGGAGAGGGTGGTGGGAGTGGGGGATGGGAGAGGAAGAATGACTGAAAGCTGGTCAAAGAAGTGATGGCAGCAGCTGAAGCCATGTGGGAGCGTTGGTCTGGAAGATGAAGGAATGATGTGCTGCAGCGTGAATAGTTTGATTGATATTAATCAGCATCACATCCAGGGCTTGCAGCAGATACTGTGATCTGGTTATTAGTAGCTTCAAGACTCTCCTCATGGAGGTCCCATCGGTCGCCCCAAATCCCCTCCTTTCCCTCCCCCCCCCTCCCTTATCCCGACCCCAGCTTGGGTCTGAAATAATGAGTGTCCAGAACCCTGGCACCTCCCGATGTGAAAGCCGCTGTACAAATGTCATGCTGCTGTTGTAGTGGTACCTTGATGACGTCATTAACCTCAGCTCTGATGACAGGGCCCAGTATTCCCAAGTGATGTTCTCTTTCTCCGCGGTCGTACAGCTTCGTAAAGAAGGCGTCTGTGTATCTCTGGAAGATGACTTTCTTGTACAGAGTATTCCTTTGTTCGGAGGAACTCATTTTATTATTTCTATAAACACATTTTGAAGATGTTAAATGTACCATCAATCACAGCATTTGCACTGAGTTACTTAGAATCTACAGCAGACAAACAAGCCATGTCAGGTCCTCGAAAGGGTTGTTGTTTCCCAGCTTCACTCCTTCCTCCTGCCATTCACTTTACAAACCTTTCGTTCAGGTTTCCATGCTACCCACAGCACAGAAACAACCCTGGTCACGGTGACAAATGACATTCTGTCCATCTGTGACCAGGATAGAGCCACTCTATCTCAAACCTCGATCCTGGATAGGAGACAACTTTCTACAATTGAACGTCAACACAACCGAGACCGCCCTGGATTAGCTTGTGTCACTCCCCACTCCCACAGCTCAGGCACTGGCAGCATCAGAATCCATGGTTACAGACTCCACCTCACCAAGCCGCTCTTGTTCCAACACTCAATTGTCCTTTCTCCTCTACGTCCATGCCATGACTCGCTTTGCCTTCTCCCACCTGCGCAACATTACATGACTCTCCCGCTCCCTCGCCCCTCAGATCACAAAACCCCCCCATAAATGCCGTCATTACATCCAGGCTGGACTGTACCAATTGCCCGGCTTGTCGGCCTCCCAACTCCTTCCTCCACAAGCTGCAGATCATCCAGAAATCTGCAGTGCCTGAGTGAGAGAGACTCCGTGACCCCATCACACTCACTCCAGCCCAGCTTCACTGGTTCCATATCCATTAGAGGATTGAGATAAAAATTCTTGTCCTCATCCTAAAGACTCCTCCATCGCCTTGCCTTCTCCTAGCTCTCCCCACTGCTAACCCCTTACCAACCTGTCCATTCCCTCCTCTCAGCGGACTCTGGCCTCTCCCACCCACCACCCCCATTTCTCTCTATCCCCTTGTTTAGAAAGTATGCACGAGAGCAGGTTGGAACATAATGACTCTCTCTCACTCGCTCCAATGCCATCTACCAACTTATTGGTCTGACTATCTACCTATCTATCTACTGTTTAAGAGAAGCAACACTTTATCGTTGCTAATAATTTACATCAATCACAGGAATTTACTTTACAGATGTATTGTGGAGTATATCAGTTTTCTCTGCCTTTGCAAATTTGTATGATTATACTCCCGTCTTGGTTCCACGACCTTAGAAACCTGATCGTTACCTTCATTACCCCCCAGGCCACGATTGAATTATCCTCTGTGCTCCATGTTAGCCTCCCTGATTCACCCACTTCTTTATATGTTCCAAGTCATTTGAATCCTGTCCCACATGTTGCTATACCCGTCACCTTGTCTTTACCAAGGCCACTTGTCCCATTTCTCAGATCCACCTCAAGATGCTTGTTCTTACGAACTCTGTCAAATATTTTAATAATTATTTTATATCAGAGGTAAAATGTTGCCTTCTACAGGATATTCCACCAGAAATCTAATTGATAATAAATAATAATCCTGGCATTTGATACAGCGCTTTTCACATTTTATCGACATCTCAAAACGCTTCACAGAATATACTGTGAAGTGAATTGATTGTATATCTGTGGGTGAACAGACTATATATTTTGCGGATCTAACACACGCAGATCACTAACATTGGAGACATTTTGGTTATACATCCTTTAAATGGAAATAAAGCACTTACACTTTAGTTCCTGCATAATCCCACATGATTTCTTTTGCTGCAATGAAATAATGTCTCACATTTCCAGCTCGGCTGCGTAAGTAGTGCTCAACTATCATCTCTGGATCTCGGGATGTATCTGAATGTGTTCTCTTGTCATTGATATAAGGGTTTGTAAATTCCAAACTTGCCTTGTCTTCCTCCAGACTTTCAGGATTTCCAGATTGGTCAACATCCAAATCAGCAATAAATTCATCAAAGTCATCAACTCTCCCGGTCTTCTTTTGGGGAATTCCTACTATGATAAATTCTGAATTTTTTTCCTGATAAACATGGGAAAATATTTGTTTACCATTAAATGATCTTGGTCCAAATTGCTGTTGACTTTGAGGAATTGGAACTCTTTGTATAACTCCAAATGTATTCCCAATTCCTCTTGGAGACAGCCGGGTCCTTAAAATTTTTCTATGCCTCATCATCCTTATAGCTGCGGCTTTCCGTCGTTCAGCTGCTCGTGTCTTTGGGTATCTCTCAGAATGATTTTGTGGTGCGCCCTTTATGTATCTTCTTAAACTTTTTATTTTTGAAACATGAATTCCTTTGTTTTCCACTTGGTATTTCAAATGAGTTATTTTGGGTTGTACAGGCTTGGCATTAAACCTGTATCGGATGTCGCCCAATACATTTTTCTTCAGGTAAATAAATACTTTCTCGGTGCTCTTATCATCCGCTGGACTTGATTCTTCAGAAGATTGTATGTAGTAGTCATAAATGTCATGCAAAGTCTCATTTAATAGATCATCCTTCACACTATGAGTTGACACTTGTTCACTGCTCATGCTGCTATCATTTCCATTGAATTTAGCCCATTCCACTCCCTCCTCCTCAAAACCCTCTGAATAGTTGTGATTCTCGTAAGTCTCCGCTGATGTACTTGGTTTTGAGGCAGAGGATGGATTCTCTGTACTTGAATCACTTGCTGAAGGTACCGCATTTGTTGTGTTAAAGGTACCATCAATAACTGGTTCATGTGTGAAATATTCCAGGTAGTCTAGGCTGGAGTTAGAGTGGTGTGTGAGATAAGAATCATTTGCCTGATTCGGCAGCATTTCATCATTTAAATCTGACTCTGTAGCTTGTCCCGTTTCCATAGCATCTTCCTTTTTGTTCTTCGCTCGCTGAATTTTGTCCGTCCCATTTATTTCTACACTGTCTTCATAATCTACCACAGTCAGATCTTTTGTATGGCCAACCTCTTGTGAATCCAGACTGAATTCTTGAACTAAATCATCATCTCCTCTTCTTTCATCGTCAACAATGCTCTCCGTTGTTGCTTCAGTATTAGCTTCTTTAATATATTCTCGCGTTGCCTCTGAAACGTTCATCTCTGAAAAACTTCTGTTGCTCAGCAGAGTGAGATTAACTTGATGATCTGCATCATTTGCGCTGAATAAGGTATCGGCATTTCCTTCAGGCATTTTAGCTTCAGAGTCTTGAGGAAGAGCAGTGGTCTCAATTAGCATTTGGTTAGATTCTTCAGCATTTACATCCCGTGCTTCACGATTTAAAACAGTTTCCACAGATTTGGGATTTGTGTTTGAATTCAATGGTGTTTCAGATATATAATCCATGCCTTCAGTGTCCTTCTTTTCTGAATCATCGGTGCCATCCTCCATGTATTGGAGAATGTCTTCCATGACTTCATCATCGCCTGGTGGATCTCTGAATGATTTCATCCCCATTTGTAACAAAAACTCGAGTGTAACGTCATCTAATTCGGCAGTAGACTCCTCATCCTCAACTTCCACAATTATCTTTTTTGTGTCGGGGTCTTGTTTGACTACATGGTAAATGAATGCCTTTTCGGCATCATCACACCAATAGACTTTAAATCTTAACCACATACCGTAGGCCTTCTGCTGTGAACTTGTGGTTCGCAGAAGCCATTCGCCTGCAAAACAAGGTAAAGTTTCCCAACAAGATGAACAAAAAATAAAGCAATATAACGCATTAAGGGCAATAAGGTAAGTTAACAATGCAAAGGAAAGCCTCATATTGTACAAACAGGAATGAAGCAACAGAAACTAAAGTAATAAAACAGTTCCTTATTACAGTGAAGGACAAGACAGTAATCAGCAATGAACTCTGCCACAGCAACAAAATAATGGCTGTAGTATCACGGTAACGGATGCCAAAGCAGACACACAGCAAAAGCATCGCAGATCAGTGCTGGGTAGTGAAAACATGCCATCACAGCCTCCATATCATTACAAACCAAGGGGTCTATCAAAGCTTAATCGGCACCAAGTATCTTTAAATCTTTCTTTACACAGGCCCCGACAGCAACACTAGATTACATTTGTGAAGCGCCTTTCGTGACGGGAGAATGTCTGGGAAGTGCTGGACAGACAAGGAATTGTACCCAAGGCAAGACCTGGGATCAGGAGGGAGGAAGGGTAGGGGTGACTGAAGACACAGTTGAAAAACAACAATAACAACTTTGATGTATACAGTGTCCTCCATGCCGGGCGGCGTCTCAGAGCGCTTCACAGTAACCGGGATCCCGGGGCCGAGCCAGGGGCAGGGGGAGAGAGGTGACCAAAGGCGCGGTCGAAGAGAAAGGTCTTCAGCTGAGACCTGAAATTAGGAAGAGAGGGGGCGAGGGGAAGGGAGTGAGGAAGGGAGTTCCAGAGCCTCGGGGAGTAGTGGCTAAAGGCACGGCCGCCGAGGGTGGAGTGGAGGATTCGGGGGGACATGGAGGAGGCCAGACCCAGAGGAGTGAAGGCAGCGGGTGCTGGGTTGGGGGGAGAGGAGATCAGAGAGATAGGGGGGTGCAGAGGAGTGGAGAGATTTAAAAACAAGGGTGAGGATCTTGAAATCGATCCTCTCGGGGACAGGGAGCCAGTGAAGTTGTGGGTCTTCAGACTGGCCTTAATGGAGGCAAGGGAGGAAGGTAAAGGGACAAGACGGAGTTCCAAAAAGTGAGGGTAGAGAGTCTGAAGGCAGAATAGCCAGATCTGCAACCCATGTCCTCTCTCATACTGCAAACCTCATCAACTAGTCTACTACAGATCCACCCTGCAATCAGCAAGTGGCTTTCAGCTACAAGCTTGCCCTCTCTGGAACCCCACTCCAACTAGCCTCTGATTTGTTCCCTCCGTCCCTCCCCTCTGTCAGAACCTAGCTCTTTCTCAACACCTTCAATGTCATCTTGCCCCCTTCCTCAGCTCCCACCTGCAGTGCTTTGGGATGCCCTTTCAACGAAAAAGATGCTTCTACACACGTGTGAGTTGTAACCAAACAGTCATGGAACTGTAGGAATCAGCAAGAGCTTCAAAGACACTCACCCAAATTATCCATCTGCATCTGTAACGTTTCACCAGTTAGAGGATAGAGATGCAGAATGTCTTGCATTGTTTTCCTGAACTTGAAACTGTGGCCGTGGAAGTGAATGGGCTGGATCCTGTCCTGCGCACCGATGCTTAAGATGTGCCAGTAAGTAACAACTCCTTCACACAGCGGGAATATCTCTTCACTTTCGTACACAAAGCCATTTATTGCTGTCAAGATTAAACGCACCGTCACAAAGACGCTCTCTCAAGAGCCAGGATTATTATTGCATTGACACAATTGAACTGGGATCTATATTCTCGCAAAACTTCATTTGCTGATTTCATTTAGTTGACTTAGTTCCTTTGGGAATAATGAAATGTAAATTCACAAACAGTGGTTAAAGCAAGTGTCTTGCAAGTGTGAGGATCTGGGTTTGATTCCTGTGAACGGCCAAACGTGAGGCACGTTTCCTGACTCCACAACCCCCTGTTTACCAGCCATCAGCGGGAACCCAGTCGGTGGCTGATTAGCTTTTCCGGGAGGAATAATCCCTTCAAAAGTTTTAAAAAATAATAATAATTTGGTCACTCAATCCACAACTGTTTATGGGACGCTGTTGTTTGTAATTGGCTGCTGCGTTTCACCCACAAAAATACTGTATAATCAATTGATTCACAGTATATTCTGTAAATTGTTCTGAGACGTCTCGAAGACACGATAAGGCGATATACGAACTGCAAGGATTATCATTCTAAATGATGCCAACAGTCCAGTGTGTGATTACTGGAGTTTAGACGTTGTCCTTCAGATTATAGGCCACTTACTGTGTGCTAAATACAAACCACATTTTGAGAAACAAAAAGGTCACCACTTGCAAAACAATTACTGTAAAACACTTCTAGACACTTCTAGCCCAGGCCAAGAGACAAGTGCGGGTGCCATGCTTCAGAGGAATCTGCTACGAATAAGCCACTTCCCCTGCCCATCCCCATCCCCCTCCCCCCCCCAACACCCACCCCTTGTTTATTTTTCCCGTACACACTAACATCAAACATGCCTTTCTGACTTGTTACTTATTGCATTTTAGTCAAAAGGTCTCTGCTGCAGCCACACTCACTGTACATGATGTTTGATTCATAAAACTCTGGGTCTTTAGGGTCAACAGTGGAGGGATCCTCACAAAACTGCTGAATGTTGTCATTGATAAACCAGCTTTGGTTTTCATCAAATGCTGCAAATGTCAGGTGTTGCTCTTCATCCGTTCTTATCTAAAAGACACAGAATTGAATGACAGAAGATCTGGAAGCGACACCAAGGGATTGATAGACCGGGGTATTGTTGCTGGGACCTGCTCCTGAAACAATGACTGTCCAGCGCCTTGGGACATCCTCCTGATGAGAAAGGCGCTATACAAGTGGCATTTTGTTGTTGTTGTCGTCTCAGGGACATCCCATAATAATACTTGCCCTCGATGTAGCATTTTTCACGTATTCTAGACGTCTCAAACACTTCACAGAATATACTGTAAAGTGTAGTAACTGTATGTTTGTGGGCGAAACACGGCAGCCAATTGCTCACAGCAGCGTCCCCACAAAGAGTCAGGGATTGAAATGACCAATTTATTATTGTGGTTTTGTGAGCCATGCCAGACATACCAGATATAAATGTGAGATGAATCACAATCATGTAATAATAATTCTTGCATTTGATAAAGCGATTTTCACGTCTTCTAGATGTCTCAAAGCGCTTCACAGAATATACTGTAAAGTGAATTGACTGTATATATCTGTGTAAAGATTTATTTTGTACAACATGCAATTTTGGTGGAATATATAAATGGGAGCAGGAAGTCAGGATCAATTTTGCGTTGTTTATTAATTAAGAAATCATAGTGGGCCCATGGAATATTTTGTCCCTCTACGTCTTCATCATTTTACATCCAACCATCAAACAAAATTGCTAGTACATTCACCTTAAAAATAAGGTCTTGAAACTCCAATGTGTGTCAGCCTTACCCAGGGAAGGAAACCTTGAGTCAGCTCATTTTCAGTTTAAACCCCACATCAGGACTTCAAATCAGTCTACTTAGTGTCAACTTAGACACTCCAGTGCAGCATGTGGAGATGCTGTTCTTCGAATGAGAGGTTGGTTCAAGGCAGGCCTGACTGCTTTATCAGGAGGACATTAAAGATTTCTCTGATCACAAAGAGAAGGGAGGTTGTCTTAATACTGTACCATGGCCAACAAATCCCCATCTTAAAGTAAAATGTTCCCCACTCCATGGCTGTTTGTAGGACACTGTGGCTCTCAAACCGATGGTTTGCCCACAACATATACTGTGTACTTTACAGTATGTAGAGCTTCTGCAGCTCAGTGGTTAGAGCGCTCGCCTTAAACACGAGACCTGTGTTCGAATCCAGGCAGGTCAGGGCGAAACCTTGGGCACGTTTCCTTATTACACACACATACACACACACACGCACGCGCCTAATAATAATCTCTCCCCAAAAAACCACAATAATAAATTTGTTCATTTTAATCCATGACTGTTTGTAGGGGACGCTGCTGTGCACAATCGGCTGCCGCGATTCGCGCACAAACATACAGTCAATTCACTTTACAATATATCCTATGAAGTGCTTTGGGATGTCGATAAGATGTGAAAAGCGCTGTATCAGATGCAGGGATTATTATTATATTAATATATCCTGTGAAGTGCTATGGGACGTCTGACAATGTGATAAGGCACTAAACCAAATGCAAGGATTGTTACTGTTATTATCAGGAGTATGTAAGCAGATCTTCTATCCTTTCACACTTTTGGAAGTGCAAAACTTTCTCCTAGTTTGGAGAAGGGGAGAAAGGTGAGCGCCAACTCTCAATGAATATAGTTTGAGAATCTGGCAGCATTATTATTAACAGAGAGATTGGAGAGAGTGGTACTGTAATGTGGCTCTACCCAAACTAAAGGAGGTCAATTACATCATGAATTATATCAATATCAATGCAACGATGGGAGCTGCATACATTGCTTTGATCCATTACGTAAAACTCATAAAACCCAAACCAAATCTTCCCAGAAATGTGAAACAAGTATCTCATCTCAACCTTATCGGAAATGCTCTCAGGATCCAGTGAACAGACCAAACGCGGGGCATCAAATGTGGGCAGGAAGTGTACAAATACCCATAAATGTATAATTATATATATACTGTAAATATATATATTTTACCTGGAGATTTCTAGCATCAAGTGACTGTCGTTTGCAGATTAGAAGATGTCCAAAGAGGCCAGAAGCAATGTCTCGTGTGGTATCCACCGCACTGTGGTACAGCTTTGTTAGACACCTGGGATCTTCGTCTGTTGGTCCAACGTCCTCAGATATAAACCATTCGTACCGAAAGGTTTGATTTGGCTTCACTAGGTTACTGGCATCTGAGGGGTTTGTGAAGAAAATTATCTGGTTATTCAACACTTCTATCTCCATCCATCAAAACGGGATATAAATTAATTATTGGATGTGATTTTGAAACGAGTACAGGGCTCAGTCATTCTTATTCCAGTGCTTGTTTGTTATACAAGGTCAGCATCTTTATTTCATCTGCTGATGTCCATTTACAAGCTTTATTATGATCTAACCACTTCTTACCTATAACGGGAACAGCGTGAGAGAAGAAGGGAATTAAATCAGAAAGTACCAGGAGCACCTGTGCAACACTGTACATTCTCGCAAGAAACAATGTTGGATTAAGGTCTATGTAAGGCTAAGGATTGTTAGATGCAATGTAACTCAATCCAAATTGAGGGTGTGTTACAAAGCTTCTTTATTCGTCAATTAAAACTCTCAGAAATCCACCACCCTCTGTCCCAGTTGCTGTGTCCTCTTTATGCTCCCTGCCTTTCTTCTTATTGGCTGTTTAGTTAGTCAATTTACTCTTAAAGTATCTAACATTGCAAGGAGCTGCCTATATCTAGAAGCCATGTCAAGTAAATACAAATATTTGGCCAGTCAGTGATCTCTTGGCTGGAAATCCAACATCAGTTTATAAATCAGAACGCTTGGGGGAGAGTGTGGGAAGAGAAGGGAAGGGAGTGGGAGTAAACCCTACCATTGAGTGCATCCCAATTGGTTTAATGTCACGTTAGCCATATGAGTTCATTCTAAACATTGCTCGTTGCAGCATTAATGTCGTTCAATTTAAACAATAATTAAGGATTACCATTATTATTACCACCACTAATTTGGGCTTAGCAAATATTTTCTATAGATACAACATTATTTCTTTGAATGCACATTCTTTCTTGTTGTTTTATAAAACTTTGCATTCCATCAATTTTTATATTTTCTTATTATATATGTATGTTTTTTTTTACACAGCTTCATCAATAATTCTCTCATTTTCTAAAGTTTTTTTTGAATGCTTAAGAAGTTCTTGTCATCAAATGCAATTTATTTCCTTGAATAAAGTCATTGTTGTTATTTTACCAGAGAAAGTTCCAGGATATACGGCGCCTTCATTCTTCTTGCTGACAGTCACACCGTGTGGGTAGATGCTGAAGGGACGACTGGCCAGATTCTTAAAATATATCTGTAAACACAAACAGAAAAAAAAATAGGAATACTGTATATACAGGAGTGGGATGTCTCATTTCTTAATAGTCAAAAATAGTAAGTTACGATACAGTTACAGTGAGGTTAAATTTCTGTGACGGCTATTACAGCAAATCTGCATTGAAATACTGCACTAACTACAGAGTTTAAGGCAAAAACATTCTCAAGGGGAAAGAAATTGTGTTTTTTCAATGCAGATTTGACAAATTTCAATGCAGATTTGCCGCAAAATCTAACAACATTACATTGTACAGCGCCATTCAGGTCGGGAGGACATCACAAGGTGCTGGACAGTCAGTGTTTCGGACCTGAGCTGAGGCCGGGATCGGGGAGGGTGGAGGGAAGGTGTGGCACGGTCGAAGAGGAGGGTCTTCAGGTGAGACTTGAAGGAGGTTACGGGGGTGGGTGAGGTGGAGGGATCGCGGGGTGGAATTCCAAAGGTTGGGGGCAGACTGGCTGAAGGTTTACCAGCCGATGGCGGGCGGGTGGGTCAAGGGATATGGAGCAGGCAGCAGACCGCTGAGCGGAAGGAAAGGACAACTTGGTAGAGGTGAGGAGGTCACAGAGGTCGGGACGGTGGGAAATCCCATGGAGGGCTTTGGAATGTGAGGACAAGGATCTTGATTTGAATCCTCCGTGTGATGGGAAGGCAGTGAAGTCAGATGAGGATGGGGGTGATAGGTTCACAGAGGCTGGTGTGAGAGAGGACACAGGCTGCAGAGTTCTGGATGGTCTGCAGCCTTTGGAGGGAGGAGTTGGAGAGGCCAACAAGCATGCGTTGGCATAGTCGAGACTGGACACAATGAAGGCATGAATGAGCGTTTCAGTGGCCTATAATCCAAGCGTCAGATGGAGGTACAAATAACCAGGTATTTGTTGATCAGCGCATTTGTTTTGGGTAACATTGGTGTCGCACGTTTTAGAATTTTTCTGGTTGATTAATAGATGTTTGCAGGTCAGTACATTATATTTTGTGACAATCTGAAATCCACAAAGGAATACAGTTCTCACTGTAATTAGTTTAATTGGAACCTTAACATAATCTTTGACTTCAGCACTTATTACAGTGCTCCCAATGCCATCTTGTAGAATGGGGACGGTCCTGTCTGCTTCGCTCCTAACTTTTCTCTTAGTGAACGTTTCATCTGTGTATTCCGCAAAGATGGCCTTTTTGTATGTTTTACCGATGCGATTCGGGCCTGTATCCAAGTATTTGGATTTGAAATCTCTGAGGGACCCAAAGAGAAATATGGAAAAGATGGAAAACGTGCAGTCACGTGCCCACAAACTTATTCTACAAATAGAGGTTTTTTATAATTAAAAATTAAAAGCTAAGACACACATTTCTTCCAGTAGTGAATTTGCAACTTTGGTGGTGACGTTTATAATGGAATATCCTCATAATAAACACAGGTCACATGATTAATAACTTAACTGATCACTTGCCTTTCTAAGTGAGGACATGGATTCGGTTGTGCCTACATCAGTCTACTTCCATCCAGTTATAATGTGGTTAGAATAATATGGTAATGTATGGATCCTACAGTACTCTAACTGTGCAGTTAAGAGTACAATAAATTGGTCATTTCAATCCACGACTGTTTGTGTGGGACGCTGCTGTGCGCAATTGGCTGCTGCGATTCGCCCACAAATATATACAGTCAATTCACTTTACAGTATATTCTGTGAAGCGCTTTGAGACGTCCAGAAGATATGAAAAGCGCTGCATCA
The DNA here is from genome assembly GCA_035084275.1 of Hydrolagus colliei. NCBI lineage: Eukaryota > Metazoa > Chordata > Chondrichthyes > Chimaeriformes > Chimaeridae > Hydrolagus > Hydrolagus colliei. The sequence goes on along the minus strand of CM068745.1, from coordinate 830,402 downwards.
AATGCAAGGATTATTATTATTATTATTACTGTGCACCCCATTAAAGAAAGGACATCGGGACTATGGAAACGTATCTTCACACTGAGGATGCGAAGGTTGACAGGCTCTAATAGGGGGTAATTCACATTCCTGAAATGTTTTACGTAAAAAACAGTAACTTTGATAGATAAATGGCAGAGTTAAAGAGGGATAAAAAGAAAGATCAAAATCAAAATGTATCCACGCATCAATAAGTTCTGAAACGTTTACTTTAGCTCAACATTGGATTCACTCAAACATAAAACTACCTGCTGATGTTGACTGGAATCTCATCAGCATATAACCACATAATCTCTTCAGCTGCAATGAAATATTTGCGAATGTTGCCCGGCCTTCTGCTTGGCTCATATCTCGGAGTGCATTTTCTTGTTTGTGAAGGTGTACATCGTTTCACATTCAGGAATCCATACATTGCAGCTGTTTCGAAATTAAAAGGAAATAGCATTATTTGCACAGTGGCTGTTGCTTTACATCGACATGATTAGAAAGCTGATTCAATACAATACAAATGTATATTCATTTAGCACTATTCGGGTTAGGAGGATGTCCCAAGGTGCCGGAAACTGTGCAACAGGAGAGGAAAGACGTCAGATATGTAGCACTCTTATCCCTTAGTGAGAATGTTGTGGGTTCAAACCCCGTGTGGGGACTTGAGCTCATTGCCCAGACCATGAGGGAAATTTGGCTATCCAGGCCCTAGACAGTTGTCTAACAAGCTGACAGAACATCAGTGAATTGGGCGTCGTGGCTGGAGGAGGAGAAGTAGATTTGTGTGTCATCTGCATACATGTGGACGTTAGCCCCATGTCTGTGGGTGGCATCACCGAAAGGGAGTTTGTGGATGAGGAAACCAAAGTGGTGAACGATGGAACCTTGGGGGTACCCAGCAGGTGACCAGGTGAGGGTGAGTTGGTTGATTAGAACTCAAACCACGCGAGTACGTTCCCACTAAGGTGGATGAGGGAGGAGAGGCGGTGGGTCGACCTAGTTGAACGAGAGGTCCAGGAGGATAAGGAGGCAGAGGAGACCCTGGTCACAGAGAGAGAGTATGTCATTTGTTGCTTTGACGAGCGCTGTCTCTGTGCTATACGTTGGGTAGTAAGCGGACTGAAGGGGTTCGAGTAGGAAGTGGAGGGCAAGGTGTGAGCAAAGCTATGACAGCTGTTTTGAATAGGAGTGAATCTGAGCTTGAGAAGAGGGACTGATTTATGGTGACTTCCAGCAGTTGGCAGAGGAGGGAGATTTGAGTGACCAGCAGCTGGGTGAGGAGGGGGGTCGAGGCAGGAAAAGGGAATTAAAGATGGAGGAGAAGCAATCATTTAATAGCTTGGAGAAAGGCAGGGGGATATGGAAGTAGAGGGAGATGAAGAAGTGGTCAGAGATAGCCTTGTTGGACAGAGCAGTGATGTCTATGCCACGGGTATTAACGAGGTCAAGGGGGTAGCCACAGTTATGGGTCGAGAAATTAATATGAAGGTTGAGGTTTAGGGTAGAGAGGAGGGCAGTGAAGTCTAAACAGGCATTCAGTGCAGAGGGACAGGGATGGGAGGAGGCACGAGATATCCTAGAGAAAGAGGACAGGGGGTTTGGCAGGACGGAGAATTTCCAGGGAGCAGAGGGATGGTACAGAGTGAGGTGCTCAAATGTCTACGATGTTACAAATGCATGATCTGCAGTTAGTATTAGTTCCACTATAAATGCTATCAGAGCCGTGGAGGCCAATTCCAAGGGCTATAAAGGGACAGACTGGACAAGAGAATTGGGACTGAGACTTGCACTTCCTCAATGAACAAGGGATTGTAAACTGCACCTTAACCGTGATTGTTCATGTCTTTGAGTGCTCAAGGAGCTCAAAAAACAGTTCAGAACCATGACAGTGAGAATCCTCACCAAAACAAACACAAAATCCCCCCGGCCTGCCGTCTGGCTAACATTAAAAAAAAATAACAAAGAAATGATTCAAAACGTTAAGTGTGAAGTGGTTGTTACCTTGGCGATGGTGTTGCACTTGAGATGACAGGAGCCATTTTCCCATTTCCTTCGGACACATCAGCGCGGTGACTGCGGAGACAGGAGGCAGGCCGATGGTGGAGACCATGTGATTATCACGAACCAGGACTTGGCCATTGAAATGAACGGAGAAGACTTCTTCACCTGAGCTCATTCCAATAAAATGCCAACTAATCTCACTGTGAGGACAGACGTTGAACTCTGCAACGACAATGCAGGTAAATTGGCTAATGGAGGAACAATGCATCAAAACACATTTGTTGGTCAATGTCTTTAAAACCTGCAGTAATGACATTGGTTCTGCTTCTTCCAAGCTACTGAGAACATTCGCAGATCTCAAACTGATTGTGAAACTCACCGATCGTTTCTTTATGATGGTTTGATGGCTGAATTTTCTATTGTAAAATGGTAACACAAAAAAATGTATTTTTCATGATCAATGCATGAACGATCCCAGAGGCGTAGAAAACAGACCACAAACTCAATAGACAGCACACATCCAGTCTCTCTGAGCAACAATAACTATTGAGTTTCCTGACAGACACCAGAGTTTCTGCGAATTAACAGCTAGAATGGGTTACCAGGAAGAATGGTTGAGGGTCGATTGGCAGATTCCATTAAGAAACAGCTTGACCCTAGTAGGGTTGGGGTTCTTGGAGTATGAGATCCGATGAAGTTGGAGCATAGAGCTAATTATACAGAGAACCCAGAACATGTGAATCCAATGTTGAAGGTATTTAATAGCACAAAACGGCATCATCATTAGGTCTGAACTGCAGATACTGCTATGTGGTTATACTGTACCTATAAAAAAATACTTTTTGGAAATTGCAGAATGAAAATTGTATTGAAAACATATTACAACAACAACAACTGTGATGTATACAGTGCCCTCCATGCCGGACGGCGTCTCAGAGCGCTTCACAATAGCGGATCCTGGGACCGAGCCAGGGGCAGGGGGAGAGAGGTGACCAAAGGAGCGGTTGAAGAGAAAGGTCTTCAGCTGGGATTACATAGGGTGAGCTGTACTTTGGAAAACTGTTGTGATATCTTTAACGATGTCAAAGAGACAGATCAGAGCAGAACAGGTAAGGTACAATGGTAATAACAACAACTTGCTGTGTATAGTTACTGTACATAGCGCCCTCCACAGGGCAGAGGACCATCAAAGAGGAAGGTTTTCAGGCAGGACTTGAAGAGGGTGAGAAAGTGGACAAGGCCAAGGGATTGAGGGAGTGTACCAGAGTTTGGGGGCTTATCCATAGCCTTTTTTGACCCTGATTCATAGCATTTTCAGAAGGACACAGACAACAGGATAAACTGGCATGTGTTGTCCATTCCAATTACTGCATTGGGGTTTGTTAGACTGGTGGGTTTCACTAAATTAAACAATGACCTGGTGATTATTGTCGTTTATAATTTTTCTCTTTGATGCAATGTCGCTCTCTGTAGAAAAGGCTAACTCAACTGAAAGTCAAGCGATACACAGTCCATACCTGGTAATGTACCATTTGTAAAGCCGTTAATGGAATACATTTTGATCTCGGAGTTACTTTCGTTTTCATAATACCAGCTTTCACTTTCATCAAATACAGAAAACAACAAAACAAACTCTTCCGTAAAACGTATTTGTTTCCCTGCTTCATTCAGACTTCCTACAAAGAGTGAATAAAGATTAACAATGTTACTCACATTATTTAAACCTAATGTGCAGTATGAAGCATTTTATTTCTCCATTTTCTCTGGAACCAAGCTCTACATATCAGTGTAATACACAAGGACCTACAGCTAAAATAGTCACATTTGCATTTGATTATAATGGCTTATAGTGTAGCAATGTCTCAACGTTCTTCACAGTAAAATGCCGTGATTGTTTATTGTAGGTGAACATGAAGCCAGTTTGCGCACAGCAATTTCCCACAAACAGCCACAAAACAAATGACGAATTTCATCTGAAAGATTATTGTCCAGGACACCTGGAAAAACTCCCTTCTCTTTTCGAACATTTATTCATAGATTCATAGATTCATAGAATTTTATGGCACAAAAGGAAGCCATTCGGCCCATCTAGTCTGTGCCGGCTCTTTGAAAAGAGCGATTCAATCCCACTGCCCTGCCCGCTCCCCATAGCCTAATAGACCCGTTCTCCCTAAATAAAGATCTAATTCCCTTTTAAAAGTTGTTATTGAATCAGCCTCCACCACCTTTTCAGGCAATGCATTCCAGATACGAACAACTCGCTGAGTGAAAACATTTCTCCTCAGCTCCCCTCTACTTCGCCTTGAAACTATTTTAAATCTGTGACCACGAGTCACAGATTCACCCACGAGTGGAAATAGTTTTTCTCTATTTTCCCTGTCGAAACCCCTCCTGATCTTATAAACCTCTATTAGGTCTCCCCTCAATCTTCTCTGCTCCAGAGAGAATAACCCTAGCCTATCTAGCCTCTCCTCATAGCTGAAGTCCCTCAATCCTGGTACCATCCTAGTAAATCTTCTTTGTACCCTTTCCAATGTCTTCACATCCTTTCTGTAGTGTGGTGACCAGAATTGAACACAGTATTCCAGCTGAGGCCTCACCAAAGTCCTATAGAGGTTAGTCAGCACTTCCTGACTTTTGTACTCTATACCCCTATTTATAAAGCCTAGTATCCCATGGCACCTGAAGAGGCAGATTGGGCCTGGATTTTTATATTGCATTTGAAAGACGGACAAACCCTCCAACAACGCAGTCAGCTCCTGGTGCTCCCTCCACTGGAATGTCAATGTAGACTGTGAGCTCAAAGACACTGTTTTGGTGTTTATCATAGAATCTTACGGCACAAAATTAGGCCATTCGGCCCATCTATTCTGTGCCGGCTCTTTGAAAAGAGCAACTCAATCCCACTCCCCAGCTCTCTCCCCGTAACCTCGCAAACCCGTCCTCCTCAAATAAATGTCTACCTCTCTTTTAAAAGCTGTTATGGAATCGGCCTCCCCCACCTTTTCAGGCAATGCATTCCAGATTCCAACAACCCGCTGAGTGAAAACATTTCTCCTCAGCTCCCCTCCGCTTCGTTTGGAAACTATTTTAAATCTGTGACCACGAGTCACTGATACGCCCACCAGTGGAAACAGTTTTTCTCTGTTTACCCTCATGATCTAGCTAGCCTCTCTAGCCTTTCCCCATAACTGAGGTCACCTCAATCCTGGTACCATCCTAGTAAATCTCTTCTGCACCCTTTCCAATCCAACATCCTTTCTATAGTGTGGTGACCAGAATTGAACACAGTAGCTGAGGCCTAACCAAAGTTTGTATAGCATTTAGTCAGGACTTCCTGACTTTTGTACTCCATGCCCCTATTTATAAAACCTAGTATCCCATATGCTTTTTGTTTAACAAGCTTATCTACCTGTCCTGCCACCTTCAAAGAATCAGTCACACAAACCCTCAGGTCTCTCTGTTCCTTCACACCCCTTAAAATTGTCCTATCTAGCCTATATTGCTTCTCGTCAGTCCTCCTCCAAAAGGTTTAATCCCACAAACTTCTGAGGCAAGCATCCTGCCACCTGAGTCAGGCTGAAACTCGATTGCTAAAGATACCAGCTTGTTCATAATAAAAGTACAATGCTTGTCAGTAGAAGTAAATTAAATAATAGAAGTTACCAGGTTTACAGATAAGCAGAGCTCCAATCAACCCGGAATGGAAGTCTTTCAAGTTGTCGACGTCGGAACTGTAGATATACGTGAGGCACTGAGAGTCGGACTTGGTTGGAGAAATGTCTTCTGTGATCTCCCATTTATAGGTGTATTCCTCAAGTGGTAGAATAGCATCCTTCTTGTCTATGAAATTCAAACTGTTCTCACTGAAGAATCCTAAGTAAAAAAAACAATGTTGGTGTTTTATGCATGACTAACAAATGGTCATGTTTGCCGTTCTGAAAATCCACCCCGGTAAAGAAAGGCTTCTTGTTTCTGTCCTGAAACTGCTTTGCAAAAGTCCAAACTGATGTCCTTTCTGAGATGTTGAAAATTGAAGAGGCTTAACTTGTCTAATTACTCATAGCCTGGGCCAATCGAAAAGTGCAGGCATTCCTCCCCCCACCCCC
>CM068745.1:809265-819265 GCA_035084275.1 Hydrolagus colliei | reverse complement strand
AACTTCTAAGATCTAAGTCTTATCTTTATAAATCGTAAAATCTCCTAAATTGTACATCTACCGAGTTCCACTCAGTTTCCTATCAAAATCACTCAGATTTATTTGCACTGGCTGCATTAATCACCTCCTAACTTGTATCATCGCTTCCCTGTCCTCCGTTACTCCTGCACTTACCGCTTTCATTTAATTATGGGAAACGTGGCAACAGGTCAGGACGTATTCAAATCATAGTCTCACCTGTTACCACAAACACACTTACCAGTTACAGCATTCAATGCACTCCCCCTCGTGCTCTTGGGAGTAAAATGTTTGAAGTTCCCGTTTACCATAAAAATCAACTTTGCATCTCACCATTGCCAAAACCCGCCTTAATCCTAAATTAATTGTTGCGTTTCATTTTAAATTTGGATTAATAACTGTGGATTAATGGACTAGTCTAGGCATGATTGTACCAACTTCTTGAATCTTGTGATAATTATGGAGTATTTGGGGACAATAGTGCAAAAGGTCATTTAATGTCATCAGACCCACATAACGAGGCAAAGCTGAAATTACAGGTCACGTTACTCATTTGATGGAAACACTATTAAGTGAGATGGGAGCCAGAGGCAATCTCTTCACCACAATCTAGCTGGTGATTAATATGCCTTATAAAAGCGCTTTGAGACGTCGATAAGATGTGGAAAACACTATTAAATGTAAGGATTATTATTATTATTATCAAGTGTACATTTGGTGGGTTAAACCGGTTAAAACAACCACCTCCGTTCAGCAATCTGCCAAAGTGTAAAATTGTTGAATTCAGTCTTAATTTATCTCCACGTGTAAATTAACAGAAACACGTGTCGCGATGTCTTCAACCCCACCTTCAGAATTCCAGGTGCCCAAACTATTTTTCGCCCAGTCCTATTGTATACACACCATCCCATTCCTGAGGCTAGTATTTACATGATGCGCAAAAGATGAGCTGAAAGAATTTGTTTAAAATTCCGAGTGTCTGTTTTTCTGACAGTAAAGCGACTGAATCCCCGCTGCTGCTGCTGCTGCCTGCTGAGGATGTAAAACTATTCATGGCGCTGCAGCAGAAGTCAAAGATTTTCTCGCTCGTCTGTTGGAGATTTTAGAATTTGCATTGAGTCTGTTTGCACAGGATACAATTATCACACAATGTTTGCTGTCCGTGGTTCAACATCCCTGCAAGTCGGTTAGTTTGCGTAGGGACTTTGTGTTGCGTTGGCTTCTTTGCTTTACAGATAAACAATTGTCGATGCAAATAATGTTGAATTCACATGCTCTGATAGCTGGATATAACCTGACTTTAACGTAGGCTCGTTCAACCAATACTGAAACACACCACAATTAAAATGTGAGGCAGGGAATTCATTTATATCTGAACCGTGTGCAAGTTTTTCCATTAATGGTTAGTTAGTTAGTTACTTAGTTAGTTAGTTAGTCAGTCCAAATTGATTGTACACCCGTTTCGCTGTCCAGTACATCACTTGCATTCAAACTTACCCTCAGCTGTTTTTCCATATGAAATTCCTTGTGGGCGAATGTTGAAAGGATAACTGGCCTTGTTCTTGAAGTGGACTTTTAATGTGTCTCCTATTTCTGCACGAAGAGTGGGTCCCAGCAGCCCTGCAAACCCCCCCCAGAGAAGTGAGAGACATCAGGGACATCACCTCAACCCAGTGAGACCCGCGATTACAATATCAGCACTGTGGGGGGGGGGGGGGGGGGGGGGCGTATTAATGTAACTTATTGTATTTAAGCAAATAAAATTAATGGTCTACCACAATCAATCAATCAATCAATCATATTGTTATATTAAGCACTGACCTCTCCATTCTGGTCTGTCTACTTCGGTTGTGAAACTGGAGTCTTCGAATTCTTTGTAAATGACCTTTCGGTAGGTTTTTTCTGTGGCCGATGTCCTGAATAACACAAACTCATTTGAATTTCTGGGAAAAATATATCAGGTGAACTCATTGAGAATTATTTATATTTAAAAGCTGTGTGCGTGGTGAAGCTAGACTGTGTAACAGCTGAGGTCCCAGTGTCTGATTGATTGTACAATATGTGAATTTCTCTCCCACACACACAGGGCACAAGTCTGGACTGTTGCCGGTGTTTGTTTGGGGTCTCATCACAGGAAACAAGCAATCCGAAAGTGTGAAGATTTATGTTTTTTTAACCTGTCTGCTTCGCGGCTGCAATAAACCCATTCAATCTCAACAGCGGCGATGTAATGCTCCCTGACTGAGGTCAGCCCTGGCTGGATCACTGAAGACATGACCACCAGCAGGAGACTGGAGCAGAGGCTCATCGTTGGGTTGTGTCCCTGGTGTCTCTCGCCCACTGGAGTTGGCTGCTGTTATTTGGCCACCCAAGTTATATTGTTGGGAGTTTGCTGACCCAGAGGGAGGCAGGGACTTTTCCATCCATTTCCTCCCCCCCAGTCAGACTAAGAGAAAATGCAAACACTAACTTTCAGAACAAACTCGACCAGCATTTCCCAACATGTGGGACGGACTCACTGACTGACTGACTGTCAGACCAACATCGTGCCTCAAAACATCCTCCTCTGCACTTGTCTGAATAAGCGAGGGCGGGGGCAGGAAGACTTATGTTCCTCTAGATTGTACAGCGAACCCCCCCACGCTGAGCTGCCGATATTAAAATCCACAGCGAAATCACCGAACTCAACTCATTGACTTGGAGCAGGATTCCTGAGGAGAAACAGACATGAAACGCTCCGAGTTCGGGTGCGGATGCAGAAAGCGGCTTTACTAGCCGCTAATGGCTTCAGATCATGAGGGGATTTGACAAGAGTTCAGAGGGAAACACTGCTTATCGTATCAGTGACTCGTGGTCACAGATTTAAAATAGATTCAAAACGAAGCAGAGGGGAGCTGAGGAGAAATTTTTTCACTCAGCGAGTTGTTCGAATCTGGAATGCATTGCCTGAAAAGGTGGTGGAGGCTGATTCCATAACAGCTTTTAAAAGGGAATTAGATCTTTATTTAGGGAGAACAGGTCTATTAGGCTATGGGGAGCGGGCAGGGCAGTGGGATTGAATCGCTCTTTTCAAAGAGCCGGCACAGACTAGATGGGCCGAATGGCCTCCTTTTGTGCCGTAAAATTCTCTGATTCTCTGATAATTGCACGATCTGAGCTGTGTGTTGATAGATTCTCCCGCGGCAGCTAAAGTGACAGCGTATTGCCACTCAACTCAGCGACCACGGTCACAACAAAGCCACACTCTAGCGGCTTTCACGTCGCGGGGACGTCCCAAGGCACTGGACAGTCTGTGTTTCAGACCCGAGCTGGGGTCGGGATCAGGGAGGGTGGAGGGAAAGGAGAGAAAGGAGGGGAACCGATGGGACAGTCGAACAGTCGCACCACAAAAAAAAAGGGTCCGCATTCGATAAACCGGAATTTATCCGGAAAAATATATATTTTTGGTGTTTTGTGTTGTGTCAGTATTTTGGAATGCTGCCAGTAGGCTCCTGATGGAGGCGCTAGCTCAGAATGCAGCTGGTACTGTACAGCAATACACTCTCCAGAATGTACTCTTTGAGAGAGGCAGAGGGTGAGTTTATTAATTTAGATTTAATTTAGCCACAGAACAGCAAAACACACACCCAACCTGAGCAAAGCTGCAGATCAATTTGTTGGCTTTTATTTTAATAAAAAAGACTCATCACCGCAATGATTGTTTTACAGAGTGCAGTGTTTCAACTTAGTGCACACACACACACACACACACACACACACAGGCATCGCAAGGCATTTTGGAAAGAAAGTTAACTGAACAGTGACACTGCGGCTGCTCTCTCAATAACACGTTTGCTTTCCTCTCTTCTGCCCCGAATGAGAACAGGGTCATTCAGAGGTGTAACTTTTGCACTGGTTTAAAGATCTCTCTGAACTGCCTGGTCGCTGTGTGTAAAAGGATTATTATTATTATTTATTATATTATCATATAAATGTTGATTTAGTCTATTATGAATGTGCCGTTTCAAAAAATGTAATTAAAAAAAATTGTAATAATTATTTTTGTGTTGGGTTTCCTGCTGAATATCTGGCAGGCGCTGTAACCGGCCCTGGCCAGGTCCCGAGGGTGCCAGATACACGAGCTTTTACTGTAATAATAATCCTTGCATTTGATACAGCGCTTTTCGGTCGGAGGCCGCTGAGCGGAGGGAGCGGGCAGGTTGGTGGGGGTTAGGAGGTCACAGAGCCACGGGGTAATGAAGGGCTTAAAAGGTGAAGACCAGGATGTTGAATTGAATCCTCTGAGTGATAGTCAATGAGCAATAACAACTCTTAGCTGGGGAATGTCAGGTGTGGGTGAGGAGGTCAGAGCCGCAGGAGAGAGGAAATTGACGGGAGAGAAGGATGTGGCTTCCATCTTGTTGACGTTCAGCTGCAGGAAGTTTGTGTTGGTTCAGCCCCTGATGTCTGACACACAAGATGACAGGACACCAGTGGACTTGGAGTCACAGCTGGACGAGAAGTAGATTGTGGGTGTCATCCGCATACATGTGGAAGCTCATCATGTGTCTGTGGATGACATTGCAAAGTGGGAGCGTGTACATGAGGAAAAGGAGCAGCCTTGGGAACACCTTTAGTAGGGACTCAATCCAGGCAAGTGCAGTCCCAATGAGGAGGATGAGGGATGAGACGCAGTGGAGGACAGTGGGATGGACTGTGTTATGTGCAATGGAGAGATCCAGGAGGATTAGGTAATTTCCTTAAAATCTCAAGCAATACATATTTTTACATCTGTGCTGCTTGGGGTGACCATATTTTGTAACCCAAATCTGGAGATGCACACACACACAAAATAACTCACCATAAATCTTGATGCTGGCAGTACTGGAGAAGCTTGTAGGATCACTGGCTGTATTTCACTGATGAGTGTATCTGTTTTATATTGTTGATTATGGTTGCTCAATTTGCACTGTGGGCAGTGGGCAAGAGTGGGCAGGACCATGGAGAGCTTTAAGGGTGATGACCAGGATCTTGAATTGAATCTGAGTGATGGGAAACCCGTGGAGTTGGACGAGAATGAGGATGATAAGATCGTGGAGCTTGGTGCAGGAGAGGACACGGGCTGCAGAGTTCTGGATGACCTGCAGCCTGTGGAGGGAGGAGTTGGGCTGGCTGGTCGAAAAGCAGGTTGTTGGCGTAGTCTCAGCAGGAATGAGAGTTTCAGGGGGCTGAGGTAGGGGCGGAGACGGGCAATGCTACGGAGGTGAGGGAAGGCAGTGCGGGTCATGGCTTGGATGTGGGGGAGGAAAGACAGTTGAAGATCGAACAAGACACCTGGGTTCCTGACTGGCTTGGTGAGGTGGAGTGAGCAGCCATGGAGGTAGATGTTGCCAGCGCCTGATCCTCGTCTATTGCGCACTGTCAGCACCTGTTTGGAAATCTTAAACGTGGAATTTTATTATTTTAACTGCAGGACGAAAAAAACACAAAAAGACCATCAAAAACACAGCGGTCAGTTAGTCCTGGAGTAGTGACTTTGCCTGTTTGTCTATATTTGCCTATAGTTTGGCAGTGCCACCTGCACAGTGTTAGACAGTATTGTAAACTTAAATTGTGTTGAATGCCTGTTTCAGTTAATAACGTCACTGCCCAGGATCCTACCTGAGCCAAAGTAAAGCAAGAAGGGCACAGGTTCACCCCCAAAGTTTGTCAGACATTAACTGTGTCGGGAAGGAGAGATACCAGCAGGATCCCAGTTCGTGATCACAATCTAGTGAACCTTGTTAATGCACAGCCAGGGTCCGAATCAGTCGGAATCTCCTGCTTCTCCATGAAGAATGGGCAACTGACAAGTGTACTGAAGGACAGCTGGTATGCTGCCGCCCGCATACTCCCCCGCTCTGAGCTTCGCTCCCCCATTACCCCAGTCCTTGCCAGACTTCACTGGCTCCCTGTCCCAGAGAGGATCGACTTCAAGATCCTCACCCTTGTTTTCAAATCCCTCCACTCCTCTGCCCCCCCCTATCTCTCTGATCTCCTCTCCCCACAAACCAGCACCCGCTGCCCTCGCTCCTCTGGGTCTGGCCTCCTCCATGTCCCCCGAGTCCTCCGCTCCACCCTCAGCGGCCGTGCCTTTAGCCACTACCCCCCGAGGCTCTGGAACTCCCTTCCTCACTCCCTTCCCCTCGCCCCCTCTCTTCCCAGTTTCAGGTCACAGCTGAAGACCTTTCTCTTCGACTGCGCCTTTGGTCACCTCTCTCCCCCTGCCCCTGGCTCGGCCCCGGGATCCGCTATTGTGAAGCGCTCTGAGATGCCGTCCAGCGTGGAGGGCACTGTATACATCACAGTTGTTGTTGTTGTATGTGTGGGACTCTAACCTTCAGGTCATTGTCTGAATGGAGCAGAGAAAGCTGGTTTTACTGTATAATCCTCACAGTTTATATTGCACTTCATCAAATTGTTGACATTTCTCAAAGCATTTCGCGGCACACACTGAAATCTACTGATTGTATTTTGCTGCCAAATACGGCAACTAATCTACACCAAATCAACCGTGAAGTGACTGACCGGTTTATGTGGAGTGTGATTGGTAAGGACACCAGAAACTCCCTTTCTCTTCAATAGTGCCACCTGCATGTAGGATACACACGATCTGCCCTGATGTTGTCAAGTCAGGCACTGCTGTCATTTGCAAGAGAATCAAAAGATGAACGTCAGACAGGCTTTCTACAGTTTATTTATATTTTGCAAATATAAACAGATTTAACAGGAGTGAACATCCAATACAGAGTACGGAGAGTAGCATTTTCCAAAAGCAGTTAACCAGGAATTAATTTGTTTAATCAAAAGCCGAACAGGAAAGGAGCCGAAAATATAAAGTTTATGAAAAGAATAATAAAAGAAACCACTGTGGCGAGCGGATTCCTTTCCTTTCGGGTACATAAACAAGATTGTAATTCCTCCAATCTCATTACAGAAGGTCCGTAAAAGGGAACCTACCACGGCATACACGGTCTGTATATCGAGGCTCAGTAAATTAAGGCAGCAGCATTTAGTCAACCCAGAACACTTTCTGAGAACACTTTGATTGTGTATACGTGAGAGTTACATGTGAAGTGTCTTGTGTAATCATACTCAATTGTTGACATGACTGCTTGAACAAACTTCAATAAAATAGAGAAGGTACCTGAGAGAGACGGAGTTTAGAGGAAAACTACGAATTGTTGAGCACATAATGGATGAGTTCCATTCATTGATGAAGAATAGTTACTCACATTCATTTCGTGGTAATAATTACTTAACGACAGTCTGTATAGTCCTTATGACTGAATGCACTAGTGTAGGCATGTAAACTATGACATGCCGAAGTGGTAACTTTAATCCATTTTTCAATTACAAGGGAAACATATGTATTCCTATAAATTGCTAATATAAACAGGTGAAGTTTCTCTCATACTTTATCTCCCTGAGAGAAGTTGTGAGCACTATCTATGTCTTTGTGATGGGTGGGATAGTTTGATTCCTGATGATAACTTGAAGGTCCTCGTTGACGTGAAAGCGATATATATTCATTGGGGTGTGTTGGACACAGCTTCATGATGAGTGTTGAAAGTGCGTGTTCGTATGAGGTTTCTATTGATTTGTAGTCTGAGTATGGTGCTGTAGTGTGTTGCAGATTTGTATGGTGTTGATTAGGTATTTGATAGGCACTAGTGAGGTTGGGTAGGTTTTGTTGTGAGAGATATTTTCGTAGTTATTATACTATTTGTACTAGGGTTTGGAAGGTATAGAGTATTGTATGAAATTGATGTGTTTTTTGGGTGTTTGTCATTCGAGATTTGTGGTTGGGGCGAGAGTGATGGATTTTGAATATTGGGTGGTTGGATGAGTGATTGGAAAGTAGTGTGTTTAGTGTAAGATGTTGATTGAGGGTCAGTGATAAGATAAGTTTAATTGAATTGTATGTGTTTAGTGTGATGAATAATACGAATGATTAGAATAGGAGTGAAATATTCAAGTTCGAATCGCCTATTTATCATAATTAAATTACTGTGTCTCGATGTATGACACTTCGCATCTCGGTTACGTCGTCTCTCTATTCTCTCACTCATCCCACCATCTCTATCTATCTAATAGTATCACATCCACCCGTCTCCTCCCCATCACCCCCCAGCCTCTCTCTACTCTCTACACCCCTCACCTCTCTCAATACCTCTACTCCACACCCCTGCCGTCTCTTCTCCACCCACATCCTCTCTTCCTCCCCCCCCTCCACCGTCTCTCTCACAACCCCCAACTCATTCTCCCCACCTCTCTCTCCCCCTCTCAACCCAACAAGCCTGCTATCTCCCTCCACCCAGCCGTCTCCTCCCCATCCTCCAACCAGCTGTCTCACTCTCCCCCTCACCCTCCCCCCCACTCGTCTCTCTCCAACCACCCACGCCCCTGTCGTCTCTCTACCCACCACCCCCCACCGTCTCTTTCTCCTCCTCCCACCTCCTCTCTCCCCCTCCCCCAGGCCGTCTCTCCCCACCCACCCAGCCGTCTCTCTCCCCCCCCACCTCTCTCTCCCACCCCCCTCATCCGCTCTCTCCCCCCTCTCCCACCCCAGCCGTCTCTCTCCCCTCCCCCCAGCCGTCTCTCTCCCCCTCTCCCACCCCAGCGTCTCTCTCCCCCTCCCCCCACCGCTCTCTCCCCCTCCCCAGCCTCTCTCTCCCCTCCCCCCAGCCCGTCCTCTCCCCCCTCTCCCACCCCCCACCTCGCTCTCCCCCTCCCTCCTCACCGTCTCTCTCCCCCTCCCCACCGTCTCTCTCTCCCCCTCCCCCAGCCGCTCTCTCCCCCTTCTCCCCCCCCCAGACTCTCTCCCCTCCCCTCAACCGCTCTCTCCCCCTCCCCCCACCGTCTCTCTCCCCCTCTCCTCCCCACCCCCGTCTCTCTCTCTCACTCCCCCACCCCCGTCGTCTCTCTCCCCCACCCCCCCAGCCTCCTTCTCCCCCCCCGTCTCATCTCTCTCCCCAGCCCCCCAGCTGTCTCTTCTCCCCCCCCCCCCGCCGTCTCTCTCCCCCCTCCTCTCAGCCTCTCTCTCCCCCCTCCCCCCCAGCCTCTCTCTCCCCCGTCCCCCCAGCCGTCTCTCTCCCCCCTCCCCCCGCCGTCTCTCTCTCCCCGCTCTCCTCCCTCCCCCAACCGTCTCTCTCCCCTCCCCCCAGCCGTCTCTCTCCCCCTCTCTCCCCCCACGCCGTCTCTCTCCCCCTCTCCCCCCACCAGCCGTCTCTCTCCCCCACCCCCAGCCGTCTCTCTCCCCCTCTCCCTCCCACCAGCCGTCTCTCCCCCTCCCCCCAGCCGTCTCTCTCCCCCTCTCCCCCCCCAGCCGTCTCTCTCCCCTCTCCCCCCCCCAGCCGTCTCTCTCCCCCACCCCCAGCTGTCTCACTCACCCCCCCACCCCTTGCATACCTGAATATTGTATTCGAGGACTATGAATACAATATGACGGCTTTGCACCTCGGTCTGTGCATTGTGTATAGAGATGAGCATTCTGGTCTGGTAGTTTCAGTGTGCTCGCATCCCGATTTTTTCCCTCGATATATTGTTTTTTCGATATATCGATATTTTTGAAATGCCTATATCGGCATATCGATATGAAAATTATATCGGGTTTTAGCGATATATCGATATATCGCCGGACCCTACAGCTTTCTGTATGTTCTTTTAACAAACTTATAGAACACCGACATCAATGTTAAGATTAGGATAATAGAATTATGCAGCACAGAAGGAGGCCATTTTGGCCCATCGGTCTCTGCTGGCTCTTTGAAAGAGCTGTTCAAAGCGCTATAGAATCATTCAATCATTGAAGAATTCAATCATTGATTGAATTCAATAATTTGCCAAATTCTGCACATTCTGAAATCCTACATAAAGGTTCAGGGGTTTGGCTGCACATCACTCAAGTTAAAACTAGGGTCCGTCGATATGGAATTTTTCTGATATCGATATATCTGTGGCA